>JAPYZR010004880.1:0-24852 GCA_030522945.1 Trichopria nigra
GCTCAAATAAATTAATGATTTGCCATAATTGTTCAGTGTAAATATGTATTTATTTTAGTTAGAAGATAATAACTTCAAATCTTTGTTTGATTTGCAATTTATTGCAATTATACATTTTCTGTTTGACAGGTTAACCTCAAATCAAACACAAATGTAATTGCAATTTTTAAATCCTATCATTACAAACCTAAATCCTAGAACGTATTTCTTCTTTGCCCTCAATTCAATTTCATGCTGATATAAACACACATATATATATATATATATATATATATATATATATATATATATATATATATGATTAAATAATAAAAATAGATTTCTAATAATATTAATGCATGATTGAAAACGGGTTTATTTAGAATGATTTTACAGAAAAATATGAAAACGGGTTTATTTAGAATGATTTTACATAAAAATAAATGTTATTATATTATTTAAAATATTTAATGTATATTGGTTAAACATAAATATTTTATTCATACTGACATTGTCATTAATACATCAGTTCCTTCGAACATAACTTATTAGATGCGAATAGGTTTATAACGATTACGATTTAAAAATTGCAATTGTGTTTGAAAGGTTAACCTCAAATCAAACAAAGTGTTAACGGACGCCAATCCATCAATTATGGCCAAAAACTGCCCATTTTCTGTTACATTTAAAGCTGGTTTCTAATAACAGTTTATGGGCATCAATTATGGCTAATTCTTGGCCAGTGACCATTTCAGATGGCAATTTCTACCAGGGGTGCTTTATATTAGTTACTGAATAATTGTGGTCAACTTTTCTTTGAAGCAATAAAATAAAACAAAACAATAAAAATACTTCCTCTTACGCATTTATGTATACCATATTTACACCATATAGAATTTTAAAGATATATTTTTTAATGACAATTTTCTCTTCTTTCAAAATCCCCGTCTGGAATAGTAAATTTTCCAAGGTTATTTTTCTCCGTGTAATGGTTAAGGGACCTACTAAAAGTATGATAACACAACAATCATTAGATGAGCTGTGTTTTACAAAATAAATTTCCATATAAATTCTCGCCTTGAAGCACTTCTCTTTATCGCAATCATAAAAGTCAGAACAACATTTCTAAACATTACTCCTCCATGCGTTTTCCTCGCGCAGGCCAGTCAATCGATAGATTTTGAACGCGGATAAAATTCACACTTTACGTAACATCGGGCTCGTTCTTGCAATGCAATGCATTCGACCATCAACAAATTGCGTAAATTATCATCGCAACACACGCGTATTCGCCGACATTTATTATTATAACATAATGCTGTACAGATATGGCGTAGGACCATATAAATAACGGTGTCCGTTTATAAGAATCACGACTGGAACCTATGCATTTATATGTAAAAGTGGACATCTTGTCGCATCGAGTGCCAGCGGACCAGAGTGCGACGATAAGGAATGGAAATCTTGGAATATATTCGTAAATAAAATCGTCGCGGGGGTGACAAAATGGTCACACGCTCCAGTGCTGACCCTCATCCGCAGGGTCAAAACTCGATATCCGCGCGTCGAGATTTTTATGCTGTTTTCACGTAGTTACACTCGTCTTCGCGCAGGGAATAAAACAGATACGAAACTGCCGGACAGAATATTATAACGGTCGAGTGACGGGGGGATTCCTACTTATTTTTTTATTCTTTTCCGTTCCGAGGCACGAATACCGCGGCTTGAACGAGACTCTATTAGATTTCGAAGCGCGAGACAAATTTACGATTTCGTATGTAAATCATTTCATTTTTTGCTCGACGCATCTCGCAGAACAAAAGAGATTTATTTATTGTTTAGCCATGCCCTTTTTCCGGACCGGATAGTATATACGAGCGAAATTACAAAAAGTTTCTTATACACGGTGGAATTCATGTCGGTATAGTATCACAATTATCGAATTTAAAAGGGTTAAAAGTGCGGTTCGATACAATTGCAATTGTTCCAATTAAATTTTATATTGTACATGCCTGTGATGGTTCCGCAACAACCTCATATTCCGTATTTTTGGACAGGAAAAGAAAATATGTACCAGTTTTTTTTTTTTTTTTTTTTAATATTTGATTGAATTTAGGATATTTAAGGGTGGTACAACAACTGTCCAATAATATTGTAAAGGGTGATTCTTCACATACTTTCAACTTTTCGAAGATGGCCCCTCGTCCCCATGCATTTAAATAGATTGCAAAGGCCAACTAAACCAGTAAATTACATAAAATGTTGGTACTGGACTTTTTCACTTGAAATCGTGCTAAAATTCACCCATGCGTATTGGATGTTCGCTAGTCGGTGGACACCTAGTATATAATACATTTTCAATATAATATTAAAAACTTCTATTCTGATATTTTTCTTAAGTGAAAAATTTCTTAAATAATTTTCTTTGAAATCAGAAGTACGACTTGGATAAATGAAACCCCAGAATTTATTTTGTACTTAAAAACAATTTTCAATATATGTTAATTATATTTGATCACTTTGATGAATATTTAATGAATAATTGTGTATAATTTATACTACAATATAATTTCGGCGTTAAATTGCATCGGAAAATGCAGAGTTAATGCGAAGTTAGTTCGTAATTGCGGGTTTAATAACTATCGCATTCCCTTAGAACGATGATAAAGCTAACCCTCTTCAAATCATGGCAGAAAAAAGTTTCCTTGATCGCGTTAGTTTATATACCGAGCCCCGCAAGGGACCTATAAATTGTCACCACGAATCTTCGCATTCCGGCATTGGGGACGCGAGCATATATACTCACATGCAAACGTCATATGGGTATTTCTCATAGAACCCGTATTACGTAACATTCTATCCAATTCTTCACCTTGCTAATCCTAAATGGAATTTAAATTGAGCTCGGAAGATTAGTCTGAATCCATTTAGAAATATTGCCACGTTATATATATAAAAACACTTACGAAAAGTGAAATATTGATATTTTATTGATGATCGATATAAATTGCTACTTGAATGTCAAAATACTATAATTCATTCGGAACATATACAAAAGAAACATAAAATTTTATCGTGTTAAAAAAAATACATCAATACCGAAAATTAAATAAAAATAAAGGGAAATCGACATGCGTTCATCACTTGCGAGAAAAGCGACATCTACATCAGTTTGAGAACTCGCGCATGCACCTGCCTGCCGTAAGCAATAATGTCTATTAAAATAGGGGCAGGTATAACGTTTACCTTATGTCTGCGCTACATGACGTGTATGCCATATACGACTCTATGCAATGGGGTTTCGTCGGTTAATCTCGGCGATCTTCGGAAGTACTTGATTTAATATGTTTGGTAATATGTTTTGAAAATCACGAAAATAACAATTTTTTTTCTAAATTCGTTTTATCTTATTGACATTTATTTATATATATATCTTAAAAATTTCAAAACATATGACGCAATACTTTTCTTTTGATAAATTCCCAAAAATCACTTTTTTCGTCCGTCACAGTAGTTGTGCCCCTTAAATGAATACATCAAAGTGTCAATAATCAAATGCGTATAAACATTTAATCATCATTGTATATATATGGCAATGTGGAATATTGTAATTGTAAGAGAAGTTGTAGTCGTTATTTTAAAGATTTGAAATCACGTCCGACTTGAAAATTGTATAGGTATAGCTTCACGAAGGAGCATTTTGCAAGAAAAATAAACAATTGCACTAAAACAATGAATCGAAACAAAATCAATTAAGATTATTTGTCGAGTTCTTGGTGAAAAATTGACATATATTCCTACCAATAGAATCATCGTGCTAAAACAATTTCCTCGGCAAAATCCATTTGTCGAGTGCCGTCGGCTAAAGTACCTTAAAGTCCACTCTGTCATCGCGAAAAAGTTCAAAATCGCAGTAAAGTGAATACGACCGCCGCATTTCGGAAGGTCTCTCGTCAAAAAACGCCGGTCCGAGAGACGGCGAAGGAAACTAAAACCGATCAAATAAGATTAGCGAAAGGTCGACGCGGAATAACGCGACCTTTTTCCCAGAAGACCTCCATTCGACACCGTAAGTGTCCGGGTGCCCCGTGTCGTACGAAGGGACTTTACATCGGGCCACGAAAGCAGTGTGAAACAAAGCAAAAAAGGGAGACGCCCGTTGAAACGCCCGTCACAACAATTTCGACGAAAACGCACAACGACACTTGTAATTTCATTCCGGCGCATCTGTTGTCATTCTCACGTTACAACGCCGCGCAAACCCCCATAAGCGACGCGTTCCTATATACCATCGCGCAGTGGATATATCGCGGACAAATAAAATGGCGAGGATATAATAATGACAATAGTAATAACGAGGAGGACAGGAATAGAAATCACGAAGACGCCTTGTGTGTGCTTTAGGACGGAGTGGCACAATAGGTGACGCGAGACCCGTTTGCAGTCGAGGGGTGACGCTCGCTCTTGTTTGGATGTCTTATGGGTTATGGGGTTCGGGAGAAAAAAGGCGAGGACAGTGATATGTATAACTTCTCCTCCCCAAAAAAGCCGAAAAAACGTGGAAGGCTCGCATGTCGTATTTAATTTCGGACGTTTTTATTGAAATTTAAAGCTTGCCTTTTTGACAGGTCTTGCCCGATAATTGAGAAACGGATGAATGCAAAAAAAAAAAAAAACGCAAGTATTCGAAGTGCACTTTGGGATGAAAATTCGTTGACACCATGATTCATCCGAGGCGATGAAGTATCATACTTGTATTCTCATTACAGTCATCCTTGCTAATTACAGCCTAATCTTTACCGTCGTCATGATAACTGTCAGTACTTTCTCTCTTTCTCCTCATTCCATTCTGTCCCCAGCACAATGGAGACAGCAATCGTCCAATCAAGTGAATTCTGTAACTCGATTTTGCTGGTCCTTGAATGGAAACAACTGGAAAACAAGGCTGCCGTCAAAAATCACTGGACTTTCCGACGTTTCGCCACTTCGCTAAGCTAAAATCGCATTTGTAATGCTTATAGGCGCTGGTACGCGGCATACCATGAAATCGCGTTACGGAGATGCGGAATATTAAATTCGCCTCTTTCTCTGCCTATCTCGGCTATCGCCTCGCGTTAACGTCAACCGCGAGACACGGCCGAATGCGATTTATAGCGGGAAACGCGTCGTGAACTTTTCATTTGCGCGTACGACTGGGATGAAATGCGGTTAGATTAGGTTAAGTTGAGTGGAACGTTAAAACTTACTTTAAAAGACGGGATAAGAAGTGTACTTGATCATAAATTTGTAAGTGATTCGCGAAACGTTCCGAGATAAATTGACTTGCAAAGAGGACGTTCGGTTGGTACTTAACTTTGTCCCGCTCGTATAAGACGTTCGCTTATGACAGTTTAGTAAAGTGTTTCGAATTGCTGTTTGAATGCTGCTTGGAAATATATCATCGATGTTAAAATGCGACAAGTTGTTGACGTCTTTCCAGATGTCCGGTTAATCGCGACGCGGTCGATCAGGGAATTCAAACCATTGTTTGGAAAAAATTCATTTTCTATTATGAACATACTTATACTAAGAGAGGATGATTTCTCTCTTATAGTTGCAGTATACTTATATGTAAACTGATTCGTACCAGTGTCAATGCGTAATTTATTTATTTCCAACCACAAAACACATCTGTATCCATAGGTGTCGTCAATCAATCGCTCCATATATATGAGGGAAAAAGGGCGGATATCCGTAAAAAACCATTTTTCTCGACGTCGACGTCGCCGGCGCAAGATTACGACCGAGTAATATCGATGACAGTGTCAAAGCGTTCGGGCGATTCTGTCGCACGAATGCACTTCTCGTTCGTCCGTTTGTTTCGTTTTCGAGCAATTTGTCATCCATTGTCTAAAAAACATACACGAGTATCCCCTTCGAACCTTTATTTATGGTTTCTCCACTGGCTGGCGAATTTCCTTCCATTTCTCTTATCTCATCGAGAAATATCAAGTGAATGTTGACAAAAACTGAAGGTTTTCCTATAGAGACTTTATGTATTTGGATTTGGCATTACGTCATCTGTTCGGTATGGTCATAGGGCACTTCACCTATTGCCGTTGTACTCACTGCTCTTTTAACCTTCCGCCACAAAATGTGAAACGGAATATTTTTTGCATGATTTGTGGCACAGTCATGCCTGACTTGTTGGGCTGAATAGGAGGAAGACGGATCCCTCAAATCCCCTTTTACTTACCTAAACTAACGTAAATATTTTGCCAAAATGATAATTATTTATACCTAATAACGCTTGGAAGTGACTTGGAAGGTATAGAGTCCTGAAAGGTGAAGTGTATCGGGAGGTAACATGTTTTCTGGTAGGTGAAATGTTCCGAAAGGTAGAATATCTGTAAGGTGAAATATCCTACTGTGGTTTAGTAGAGTGGACTGTGATCCATGTCATTCCACATTTCTTGATCGGTCAACACAGCAACTATCGACGTCGTTATTCTTATCGTCAGCGTTATCATCAGTGGCATCATCGGTATCATAGCAGGGCGGCTTGTAGGTGCCGTTGATATCATCCAAGTTCTGATACCACATCTCTTATCCTTAAATCAAAAATCATAATTCAGTCCAGGATAAGTGGACAACCCTCCAAAACATCGTCACGTGATTCTGTTCTTCAAAACAGCAAGCTCATTCCAGGATGAAAAACCTTGCAGACCTTAATACACAAAAACAATTGCACCATGTCTAAAACGCGAGCAACTAATTACAGAAACTTTTAATTTAGAGCCCCGTTCCTTTCGTCACGATGAACCAACTGGCAAGGGCAAAAGTCTTTTCTAAATTAGTACATGCACTTCTCATCCAGGACTCGGGACTAAAGCGCCAGGTAATTACAGACAATGATTCGGGTGCAGCTATATCGCGGCGAAAAAACGTGAGACAATAGCCGCATTCCTCATTGTTCATTTGTTTTTTGCCGCGCTGGAAGATCCTCTGCTCGGCGGCGCCACCCGAAATCGTGGCAGCCACGCGTGACCCTTATTCGTTCCGACAATGGCATCGCTTTTCTCGCGCAGCGAGCGCGACTTCTGTCGTGGCCAGAAGCACACAACGGGAAGTAGTCGTCGGGCCTCGTGCATGGCAACCGAGAAAAAGAATATCCATCGGATGGAAGAGATTCGCGGAGAGGGACAATAGGTCGCGTAGACGTTTTTGTGTCGCGCTGCTGCGCATTTCAACGTCTCTGCCCGGGTTCTACCCCGCATGTAGCTCTCGACGGGAGGTCTTTAAACATTTAGACGGCTAATTTTCGTCGAGGATTTTTAAACCGGCAAGTGAAAATTGAAAAGAAACTCGCCCAGGCCCACCTACATTATATAGAGGGGGTGTAGAGAAGCTGGTCGGGGGCAT
The DNA here is from genome assembly GCA_030522945.1 of Trichopria nigra. NCBI lineage: Eukaryota > Metazoa > Arthropoda > Insecta > Hymenoptera > Diapriidae > Trichopria > Trichopria nigra. The sequence continues at coordinate 7,381 of JAPYZR010004880.1, forward strand.
CGCGCAGGCTGAAATAATAACGAGAAGCGCCAGCGCCTTTAATCACGATATTAAACATTTACGATTGGTAAGACGAGACGACCTTTCACGCGAATCCGAGTCGATCCGTCCCTTGCCTGACAAAAGGCATCTTTTTTCCCTTGTAATTATGACTATCCGATGGTGTCTTGCGGATTTACGACGAATAAAGAGACTAGTACCACGGTTGTTTGATTGATCAAGTTTTAATATTAACTGACCGATAGAATGCTTGATCAATTCTTTGAAACCGAATGGTTGATGGACATCTGAGGTCCTTTCCGTTAATCTTCCAGAAAAATTATGCAGAGTAAGTGTCAAATTGACTGAAGCTGAAACTCTGATAATTTTGTCGAAGGAAACTTAAATTGATAGGGACTCCGTTGCGGCATTTAAATTATTAAATGCCCTGGTAATTTAATAAACTTGAATGATCAAATAGTTGGGTATCTATTTTATAAAGTTTTACCATTCTGTAAGTGGAAAGAATTGTGGTCAAAATATTATACTCATATTAGACCGAAGTGTATGGATCGAAGTATCAAATTTAGCCATATGTGAAAAAGCCACCCCTCCCGTCAATCAATTTTTTGTTATTACACTGATAAAATTATGCGTCTATTTCCCCGCCATTTTAGTATGGATATATCCTAAAAACTAACCAGATCTAATCAGGATTTAGTCGCTATATTACATGAAAAGTGGACGTACCAGATAGTTTGTGAAAGCCATAAAATAAATTAAAAATTTCAGTTTTATTTTAACAAGATTTTAGAAAGAACCAAATGTGTGGCATTTCCACTTTCGTAAATTTGGAATATTTCTTCAAAAGCGTTCATTTTTAACGCAAATTCAAATAATTAGATCCGATGAAAGGTGACGTTGGTTCAAGTACATGATGCGTATACTTTGTAAATGAACTAAAAAAAATTATTGCTAAGTGTGGGGTTCGAACCCACGCTCCCAGACGGGAACCAGAACTTAAGTCTGGCGCCTTAGACCGCTCGGCCAACCTAGCTTGTTGCAAAATTGGGGTAAAAAGCGCACATAAGCTCGTCTCGCGCCGGCGCCGATTTGGCATTATTGATTTTCTGACGTTTCCGCCGGCAAGTGCGGGAAAAACACAGATATACTTCACATTATATCTAGACAACAGATTTTTATATGCTTTTTATCATCTTTCTGATTATTGACCATTTTTCATGTATTTACAGTTAATGAATAACATAGCTATTGTTTGACTAGCCAGTTCAACAATGGACATTTTTGCGATCATTTCATGAACAGCTTCCCAAGGTGAAACATTTATGCTAAGCGTTATACCATCGTTCGGAACTATGGTTTCGTTAACAAAAAAAAAAAGAAGAAAAAACATTACAAAAAGCAGATAATGGTACTATGATTGCATTTATATACACCTGTGATGGTTCTGGAACTGGGCATGTGCACGGGGAATCACAAAACTATAAGATAGGTGGTAGTTCCAGAAATTTTTGCAGGGATGTTGCTGGTACATTCCAGGGATATTTTAGACACATGACAGTAATATATAAATTAAACAATTTATTTAAAAAAATGATTGAATATTAATTAATAATTAATCGAATATTGCATTTAATTTATTATTAGATTTTTGAATGTAACTAATTATCATTAGAGTTTATTTAATCATGCACTGGTAATAACTTAATTTTATCATTTTTTTAAATTTAACTACGAGTTTTTAAAATTCATTAATAAAAAAATTAATTACTTTCATTTTATAATGTACAGGGGATAGAGAATTCGAACCAGCACTACACCCCGTAATAGATACGAGTTATGTCTTCGAAAGGGAATCTTGCAGCGGGACCAGGTATGAACTGTATTATTTTGACTCGTTTTGTAAATTTCGATCGACAATTTTTATTATATATTCTAGAAATATTTTGTTGTGGTACAAGAAGTAGTTCAAAGAGTCCGAAAAATGGATGAAAGTGTAGTGAAAAATGTATTTTCACGAAAAAAGCTTTATTTAATATTTTGAGGAGTATATGTTTTGCACCTTTAGAGGGCAATAATCAATTCCCTAAAATTGCCTAATGTTATTAATTGGACCGCGACCGACCCATTTTTTATTCATTTAATTAAATTTCAACAACAAGAGATTGCAACATTCCTGGAATAGTAATGGAATGGTGAATGCTGCCTGGGAGTATTGGGACATCGAGTTTCTCCTAGAGCTAACCTCTCCACGAGGCTTAAACCTACTCTCCCAATTTAAAACAGTGAAAATAGGTCTAAATCAGTAATTATTCACTGATTTGCAGTGTAGTGCCCACTGTTTCCATATGAGAGATTATTTCATCAAATTAAGGCAAAATCGCATTACTTTATAGACCCTGTAATAAAACGTCCAAAACAAAAACTTAAAGATTCATCAATCACACTTCCACGGCGAAGTAAAGGACTTCATAAAAAACATCAACTTGTCTGTATTAGTTCATTCATTTCTATTAGCCCATGTCATGGGACCCAATATGTATTTTGTTTCGAATGAAAGGTTACTCCTTCAATTCAAAACGCGAAAAACTACTGCAAATCAAGGACTATTCACTGATCCTTTGTTAAAATTAGACCATTGATCGTTGTAAATCAATGAATAATTACTGATTGGGACCCATCATGAAAAATTGCATTATTTCAATGAGACAACCTAACTATTAACATGGAAATAGTCAAATATCGTCATACTGAACTCCGCGAAAGAAACAATTGATGTTAGGCGAGTGGCAAAGGACGTCGGAAATAATTCCTCGTAGATTGCAATGTCGACTTAAAGACAAATGTGTACCGTCATTGAAATACGACTCCAATAGCGATTAATCGCAAAAACATCGGTATTCAGCGAGCGGACATTATCATAAATCAGGGTACGAGGAATACTCAGCAATTACGCGCATAATTTTGAAGTCAACGCGAGTCAAGTCGGCGATTTGCCTTAAAAACTCTCTGGCATTCTCTCGGCATAAATTGCTCGTCCGTATGAACCCGTCTTGAAAGTTCATCGTGGAGTTCGCTCCTTTTCAGGGAGTCGCGACAATTATAGATCGAATTATACGTCCGAGCTAGGTATTATACCACGTTCGTCGCGAATAAAGTGCCGTCGGAAGCGGAAGCCATTCATCGCGGTTCCTCTATACAGAGTTGCGAAGTTTCCTCGTCGCACCATTAAGTTCGTTACGGGCTCGAGGGTTCTTAAGAAATTACCGAAAGTGCTCGGTCGCTCCGCTCGTTCGGATTAACAAATTATTCCGCTTTTAGTTTTCCTCCGATCGCCAAAAATTCATCGATCTCCGGATCGTCGGATGCCATTAATTGAATCACCACCGCCTGCGGTTCCGATGTCTGGGGTGTATGCTTGGTTTTTCTGGACGACAGTCGTAATTCAGTCGTTGGGATTTATCGAGGCTGAATATATTTTCAATAAATACGTCAGAATTTCGGAAAAATTCGGTGGAATGATCTCGTCGACTGTTAACTTCTGATTTTTAATGGGTGTTGAATCAAGGAATTTCCTGATCACTCCGCCAACTGTATTCAAATGAGAAAGTTAGCTGTCGTGGAATTTATTCTTTGATGGAAAATTCATTTGGCAACCGCAGCCAGCATCCTTTAAAATTTCAACTAGAAGGGTCACTTGGATCAATCGCGAATCAAAGGGTCTGATGCTCAAAGTACAAGTACAATTTTTTTCTTTTCAAGAGAACACACGGTCTGTGTAAATCAAACCTCTCCATTTCGTCCAGAAGACAAAAGCGATTAATGTTTCAAAGGCAAGGGAACGCATCCACATTCAGAAATTCCTGAGGACTACATGGTCAGGCTCATTATTTACGGGCAGCCGATTTCGGGACAGAAACAATTCGTGCGGGGTCTCGAGAATGTCACGGTAGGGTGAGGCTTACCGCGTGTTAAGTCTAATAGAGAAAAGTTCCGGGTCGACCAACGGAGGGTCGAAATCAAGACGACTCCCCCGCGTGCTCTTTTAGAGGCGAATAATTAGTCTTGGACTTCCGGCCAGGCGGGACCCAGGAAATACCTTGACCGTCATTTAACGGTACAAGTGCGAAAGGGAATTCCAGAGCAAATATCTTGATTTGTTTCCTTTGAATGAAAATGTTTTTTTCTTTTTCTTTTTTTTTTTACTTGAATTTTAATTTGCACGTGATTTAATCCAATAGATTTATTTAGGTAGTTTTTTGAAAGTCGCCACGGACGGATAGTGGCGGTGTTTTGTAAAAACCATCGAACTGAATTAGACAACGACCACCAGCAAGAGCGACGCAAAAATGACTCGCAATTATGCAAGAAAAAAAAAAATGAACAGGTACTCAGTGCCGGTAATTGCGCATCAATCAGCCTATCCATTACGTTCCGGAAATAAAGAAAAGCCTCCTCCACCTGGGCGCCTATTAACGCGACGTCGTCTCTAACGGACACGGTACGGCTATTATTTTCGCAAATTTCTCTAATGATCCCTCCATTTCGTTCCAAGTTAATTCGCTGAAGAAGGGGCCGAGCTCCTTCAAGAGCCGAATGTGAAATATTTATCCGGCAAGTCGCGACCGAGGCAAGTGACGAGGAATGATTACGCTAATGACGCCGTGAAGGAGCCTTCACGTATTACAAGTCGGACGGTGCGGCATTCCAGGCACGCGATTCGAACATCAACGACGACGCGAACAATACGTACTAATGCCGCTTTTATCGGTTTTACCTTTTTTTTTATTGCGGCCGAACATCGCGACCCAGACGTGCGATCCGGTTTTATTGGACGGGTTTCTGTCGGAACTGTCACTGCGCCGAGAACACCTTCTTGCGTTAAGTGGCCTTTTTCCAATTGTCTCGAGGTGAAATCTCTGTTATTAAGATTCGTCTGTTTCTTTTTTATTTTTACGTCTGTATATATACATGCCGAATCAGAAGTTGTGATATTGCATAAAACAACAACTGCTGAATCGATCTCTTTGAATATAACTCCATTGTCAAAAAAACCCACGCACATTTTCAAAACGACGAAAGCACAAAGACAATTATTAAAAAAGCCTCAGAATTCGACAATAGGAAGCAACAATGGACTCGGACAATACCGAAAGTAATGAAGAGCAGTCGTGTACCTTTAACGCAAGGTGAAAATTCCCGCGAGATATCCTTACGACCATTATTCCCGCGTAGTAGCACGTAACTAGAAGTGAAATCGAAAAATCCGAGGGTACGGCATATCCTTTGACGCTGTCGACGCGCACACAGAAAAATTAGCTATTTGAAATGATTCACGTGTGTTATTAGCTGCCAAGGGTCGTTTCATGTTCTACCGCTCATTGTTTCCTCCGCGAGACGGCCGCATTTACGGCGATACTTCAAAGTGACGTGCATCCATAACAAAAGTACCTTGCCCTGCCAGTGTTACGAGGGCAATGCTGGATGTAATTGTTGCGAAGTGGGAGAAGTCAATTTTCGTGAATCTGCTATTAATGTAATGAGAAAGGTGAATCAAATTTGTATGCCTAATGGTATTCGCTTGATTCTTAAAAGGACGACTTTTACCCGTGGTGAATTAATTACTTCACCGTGTCTATCTCTAAGGGATCGGAGCGCGTGAAGGTGTGTTTATCATCGACCACCGGGTCAGATCTACGTCAGATAAGCACTCGGACATTATAAGGTTGACGTAGACGTTCAGTTTTACAATCCTTCTTCGAAAACTGTCCCGATTATATATGGACCCCTTGGTCAAATCTATTATATGCACTTTCTATCATTCTTTTCCCACTCTAAAATCGTTAAGTTGCTACAATACGTGCGCATGCTCGGTATGGTAGCCAAGGAAATAATACCCTTACGGAAATGTACACCAAAAAATGTTGTTCGGGGTCCGAAATGACACCCAAGTCGGTGTAAACACTAAAAAAATGGGTGTAAACACTAAAAATTCTGTGAGGGTAGAATTGGACAAGACGGTCATTTGAGACCGATCTGCCAGCTATCGAATTGGGGAGGGACAATTGTCGTACGACAATTCCATTATCATTAGGCAGAATATGGATTTGAAGATGACCAATATTATGATGCGCAAGACGGCATTTAATGGGGCTGTGCGAGGTTCGTGGTTCTGCAGTTAGAAAGAAATGACTACAAATCTGCTTCAAGACTGGCTGATCGAGATCTTCTTGCGTTTAGGCGAATACTCTTTAAAGTAATGGAAAATAGCCGCGAAAGACAATAGAGAACGACGTTAATAACGACAATCACTTATAAAGATAAAAGAGACTCGAATTAAAGAACAGCGCTGATCTGGATCACAAAGCTTTCATTCGTGTCGGATGTTCAGTCCTATATACCATCGGTTTCGCAGCGAGCAAACCGTATGTGTTTACTGAGCCGCGAGTAATGCGGGTGCGCATTGTGGGCCAGATCCGCGCCGAAGCACTAATCAGGGGGGCCGATGTCTTTTAAGATTATTAAAATCGTCAAAGCCTCAAAGTCCTCAAAGGGTTAATTATCCAACGGGATGTTTATGGCTCGGCTGCTCCTGCCGCGCTCCCAAGGGAGCAGGTTACGAATGAAGAAGAAAATGCGCAGAAACGGGAGAGAAAACGCACCTCGTCCATGCCCGGAGATTGTTGGTAGACATAAAACAGCATGCGCTGCAGACAGGAACAGGGTGGCGGTGGGTGGGGTGGGGCAAGAATCATAAACTGGAGCCAGATAGAGGTTCTTAATGCCTGAAACCTCAAACAAGCGGAGACGGGGCCGCGTCTACGAGCAAGTACGTATTAAAATATTTTTTAACGTCTAATCGCGGTAATTATACTAATAGCGAAACTGCGACGAGGACAATTTACGTTGCTGGGCTGCCGCTTCATAAGTTCTGGGATGTTTCGAATTTACCGTCATCGCGCCGGAATGACAATTATGTTATTCTGCATCGGCGTAAATTAATTACTGATGGAAGTGGTGAAATGTATTGTATGAATGATATACATATATACAAATCTATTAACTTTATACGTTAGGGGAATTGTTTGTAGCAGTCTTCATCAATATAGGATTGTCAAACCTGACACTAATATCTAAACGAGTTCGCCACACATGTGAAAGCAACATATGACTTCTCAGAGTAGTGCCTGACAATACAGGTTGAATTTACTAAATAAAATGTTGGTTGCTTTAACATGTATATTAAAAAAAAAAAAGCAAAACAAAAAACAAAAACAAATATATAAAACTATGATACAGTACGATTACTGGACGAGTCTCTACGACACTTACGTTCTAATCCTCTTACAATCGTTCGCATAAATTTGCAAAGCATACCCTCCCCGTTAAAAGCTAAATCGCCATTGGCATTCCACTCCTTATAATTACTCGAAAACAGCGTATACATTAATTTTTATCTCGCTGCAAGACTCGCACAAAAGCTCAGTCGTTTAACTCTTAAAAGGTTTGCGTACTTTGGACTCTCCTTGCGCGCTATATGAGGTATGTATTGGCCTTATCGTCCTAAGACTAAAAAAAAAAGAAGGAATGCCTCGAATTTTTCCATATCATCGGTGAATTATCCGCAACATTTGCATTTTTTTGTTGTTGTTTTTTTTTTGGCTGACCGAGAAAGGAACTGGTAAATGGGATGTAATATGCGAACGATATTACGCGTGCGGACGCTTCTCGTGTGAGGCCTCGCGATATCTCGGCAAGCACTTATGCAGGCGGGAGTGTGTACTTAGACAAAGTACTTGCTCGCAATCGCTTTAAGAGGCAGGGGCACGCTAACTATGAAAGGTGTTAAGAGGCCAGTCCGCATCACGAGCCGATAAAGTGCTCATAACGTCGCGCGCGGATTATAGAATAAAAGTACCAACCCATACCAACAACCGTCCAATGCGTCCACGCTTTTATACGCGTTTAAACCGTGAATCTCTTATAAATACCCTCCCGCACCGCGTCAGGAGATATGTGATCCATCAGCCTCTGGTGTATTAATGATACAGTAGCGAGAATATTTCATCGATGTCTTTCCGATGTATTTCTGTGCGGCCTTTCAACTGTTGGATCTGTTTTGCGGGGCATTCTGCGAAATAAAAAAAAAAAAAAAACAACAGATTGATGACTACACAAGACTAAAAAGCGAATTGGAACGATCACAAATTGGATTGTCTTTTCTAATTTGATCTTAAATAAAATTTGATGAGTTTACTTTGGTGGTTCTAATTCACGTATATATGATGTAGTTAATGTCATTTTTTATATTTAGTAACATTAATAATGAAAATTCAACATTCAAATAAATCGTTCTTCAAGGTGAATATATGTATATACAGGGTGTCCCATTTTAATCGCCCCACCGGAATTTCGCGGAATCTAAGTAATTGAACTCAATTTTCAAGGTTATTTCAAGGTCAAGGTGATTTTTTTAAACGTGAAAACCTACTTTTGACCACGGATTTGAAAAGAGCTGAAAATTTTACGCTCAAAACGATATTTTCAACAAGGTCTAATGAAGGTGCAATTTGCGACAATTGTTCAATTATGATTATTTTTACCTATTGCCGATATTATCGGCAATCGGTATTTTTACTTTTTCGTTCGGTAGTAATGTTTATAAACATTGCCTTCGGTATTACCTTTATCTGAGAGATGCACTGATATACAGTGATACCTTCTGTTAGCAAGGTGAATAGTTATACTATGGATAGAAATTGGCGTTTCACCTCAGTAACTACTATGTTCAATTATGGAAGTTAGTTCGGCATAGAGGGTTGGAAACAGCAAAATGTTTCGGAAGAAAAACGTCAGGGATGGAGAGAGCCACCGGTTGGTACCAATCATCTTGAAATTGGACTTGATTTTTAAGGTTATTCAACAATTTTCACAAATTTCACCTTCATTAGACCTTGGTAGGATCTTGCTGAAAATATCGCCTTGAACGTGAAATTTTCCGTTCTTTTTAAATCCAAGATTAAAAGTAGAGGTTCCCATATAAAAAAATCACTTTGACCTTGAAATTACCTTGCCAATCGTGTTCAAGGTCAAGCTCCTTGGTACCACTGGATGGCCCCCTCCATCCCCTTCAACTTTTGTCTGCATTTTTCTCTATCTGATTCCGCAAAAGTCCGATGGGACGAATAAAACAAGACACCCTGTATATATAATTAATTTAATTTGATAATTACATTTCACTTTGAAAATTCATATTCGATGAGAGATTATCAGGGTTTGATTTCGAAGATCCAAATTAAAGCATCCGAATTGCGAGATTAACGATTTTTATTGGACTATTTCAATTTCTAAATGTACATATGGTAATGTCTTACATGGGATTATAATCGATTTGAAATTGAATATTTAAATGTTGATTAAGTTCGATATATCGTCTCATTCACCATTTTAGTTGAGTAAGTTAAACGTACCAATGACTGGACATGAACCTACAGCTGGACAACCTAATCAATTTTCACACCTGTTTAGAGACATGAGGAATATTGATTATTTTGTCTAGCTATAGGCAACTTTTATTTATTTATTTATTTTTTTAATTAAACATTTGCAGCTTTTTTGGAATATTTTATAGAGTTGAATTCTTGAAATTCGATAATTCGGTTATGAAATTTTGGAATAGAATGAATAATTTTATGCAAATTACAAAGGTTTTTAAATTCTGAAACATCAAAACATATTATACGATACAATATAATGCATATTTCGTGAGTTATAAATCACGGCACCTTTTCCTTCGGCGAAGCTTTTTAAAGTGCACGGTTCCAAGCTCCTGGACTGTAATGGATTCAGTCAGTGCAGTAAATTTGAAAATCATGTAATACGACTATAAAAATGTTCACTCGGTAACTCTGTCGTAAATACCGAGTGCTAAATTTCGGCTTCAAACTTTTACTTCGCAGCCGTTGTAATTTCATTCATTCGGCAAGTACCAGAAGCGAGAAATTGACGACGAAGATTCGAAAACTTTTAACCTCGACATTAAAAACCCGTTTACTAGCGAACGTTTAATACCGGAGCTCGGTTAATTGTTTAATGCGTTATTTTATGTCTACGATTGAAATCGCAATTTTAAGGGGATTCGAAACATTTATTTAATTGGCGAAAAACGGTTTTATTGATACTTTGAACTTTCATTATCGATTGATAAGATGAAAGGATTCGTTTATTTAGAAAGAGTTTTGGATTTTTATAAATTTATAAAATTTCACGAATAATATCGAAAATAATACTGATGTTGGATTGATGCGAAAATAACAATATGTTTGTGTATAGTACCGAGAGTGGTCTCGAGCGATGGTCATTACAGTTAGGATGATTTGTCAGATTTCAGATAATCGGCGCCATATTTAACATTAATCAATTAATTAATTTATTAAAAATCATTTCATGACAAAAAAATATAAGGAGCAATTTTTTTCCAAAGTGACCAAATTCAATACTTCGTTCGACCTATAGTGTGAAGGTCGAAGTAAACTGAATCTTTTTCTTTTCAATATACATAATAACACACTATGTACAAACATGCATTAAATATTTATCACAGCACCTTTTAAAAATTCACTTTCTATTCTCATTATAATGGTCAATAGTTCAGTACGCTCTACGCACTTTCTAACTTTATTAAAGAGACATCAAGTTAGAGTTCGATTTGGTTCATATGTTACAGATATATATATATAGCAAAAATGATCAAACGAGATCTTATTACATCTGATTACATCACTAACAAGATCTATCACCATCTATCAATCTCTTACATCAGATTCGTTTGTTCCATTGTACTTGATCTGAGACAATTCTAGATTTTATTATACGTCCAATATGAGATAGAAATCAAAGATCTTTGCGGATACGTCCGAAATTGAGATCTAATTTGATCTTACTAGATTAGAACTCGTTTAATTTAATTAGATCCGGATTGCTCTTTTGAACTATTTTTTAAAATCATTTTTTTATAGTAAGACATTTCAGTATGATTATTGTCAAAATATAGCCAATCTACTTTATATTAATCGAAGTCATTTAAATATTTAATATAATTTGTATATCTTCTGTTAAAACATGAATTTTAATTGTTCAAGACCGTAACAATCACTTATTAATAATAAGTTCAAATTTTGTTTGATACTGTCATCAAATAAGTTGCTCTGGAATTCCTGAAATTTTTAGTGACAATCTGTATAATATTTATTCATATTATGTGGTATTACTATTTACCAGCTGGTAAACTACTACTAGTAGTAGTAACTTAATGGTTATGAATTATTCCTGGCGCCAGTAGTATAACTGCCAACGATGTGGCCTCAGCAGTAACTACGAAATTCCGATAGTCGACATAATGTTAACCAACAAATGGTCAAATTTACGACCACACGTTTCTGATTTCCACCGATTCGGATGCTAACATTTGTACACTAAAAAAATCACATGGACAGTATTGGCAATGTATGGAATATCGAATAAGAAATGAGCATTAAAACTGAAGTTCGTTAGTTCATAACTTCCGTTTTCCTGTTCCTTTCAAAATAGTGATTCTAAAACCTCTCGTTTCCTTTCATCCGACGATCGCATAATAATTAGTCGAAACTCTGTCCCTAGCAGAAATTTTAGCGTTACATCTAGGAATCTGATCAGAATCCTGGCTGTAACGCTAAAATTTCTGCTAGGGGTATTAAAAAGAGGTCGCAACGTACACAAAAATGTCACCCCTTGCACCGTTTTTGAGGGAAAATGATCCGCTGTACATCACGTAACCGGTTGAATAAAACAAAGTCATTTCGTCGATTACATCGCAATCGGTTAACCATCCCATCGCAGCTGCCTTATTTTTACAATCCTCTCGAATTCAGCCAATGGGGATGCCTCCGTCTGTAGATCCTCTTAAGACCCGGGTAACAGCTCGTCGGAGATCGAGCCGTCATTGCCTATAGTATTCAGGTGTCGTTTCGAATTAAACGGCCTAACAGCTTTACGATCGCCGGTGGGTACGGAAAACGCGAGTTTTAGCGTCGGAGCCGCAGGACAAAAGAGAAGCGGGCCACAAAAAATGTATTTAACTTTCGGATTTAAGAGTCGGTCTTCTCCGGCACTATATACTAGGAGCGAACCGACGCTCCAACGGCGGTTGATTGTACTCTTGGGTCCGTCTACTATACGTCTCCTAGTCGGACTGGCACTAGGGCCGTAAACCGGGCCGACTTTATTGTCTGGAAGACTCAGAGTCGAACAGTCGCGTCCGAACGATTCGGACATTTGGCCGTTCGACCGTCGAATTTCCGGTTTATAAGCGAGTCGTAAGCGCGTAATGCTGTGCAGTTAACGATTAACGATTCATTTAGAAACGTTTAGTGCGTCAACGGCCCCGAGGACGAGGATCTCGTTCGAAACGCTACGCCTCTACGGCCTGATAACGGACCTTTCTCGGCGCGATCATGCCGAATCTCCTATCGTGAATGTATATAACCTTTCTCGTAATTCGTTCTCTCGTGGCTTTATAGCACCTCGCGTTAAATCCTACGGAATGCGACTTTACTGCAAGCGACAAAGACGATTCGTGTACGAGTCGATCATTATTATCCACGTCACGTTCACCTATGACTTGCCCGCAGATTCGAAATAACTTCTTGAATGGCTTTTGCGCATTTAAATACTGGCAATCTGAGGACCGCGGGTGGTATATGACAGCCCGAGAAAAATGGACTTGCCACTCGAGATTCTTTTAACGAGCTAAATAACTTAATACTTTGAGAATTGGCTCTGACCGAGGACGAGTCGTACACGGTATTTCACGGTTAAGTATCAATTTAAGGTAGCAACTTGTCAAAGATGAAACGTATATAAAAGAAGTTATTGCACATTGGGAGGTATTTTATTAATCACGTTGACGTTCATTATTTATTGAACTGCGTTTGAATGAATCTTTCGATCCAGAGTAATTTACAGCATTTCGATCGACCATGGTGGAATTCATAATGGACCATCCTCGACGTCCTTCCGTATAACTTTTATTGTAGACGAGTAGCGATGCTCTTATGCTCAAATTCGGAAAAATAAACTATACGTCCAAATGGTTTGTTAAAATAATGGAATAAACTGTTCTTTCAAGTCAATTTATCCAAACGAATTGAAAAAAGTCATCCAAAATCAATTGTAAATCGTTTCGACAAAATGATTTACAACTGGTTTGTGGAAAGTGAAAGTTTGAGATTAATGTGCTTAAAGAATGATCAGGAATAATTGAACGTAAAAATAATTTGACGTAAAGATTTCTGTAAACGATTTAACGGAACATTTAATCAAAATCATTTTTCAATACAATTTGTGGCGACAATTCATCAAAATTATTCAAAAAGTGTAAATGAGATTATTTTCACGACAGGTACACGAAATAATTTTTTGAAACAAATCGTCAACAAGATCACATCTAACAGTTTATTACGAAAATACGTCGAAAGAATTTGTGGAAACAATTTGTTGAAAGAATTTGTGGAAAAAAATTTGTAGAAATAATTTGTTGACAGAATTTGTGAAAACAATTGTAAAGCGTTTAAATAATTGTACATGAAACTATTTGGTGAAAGGTATTCGGAAATAATTTTTTTAAAACAAATTTTCAATAAGGTTCCTTCAATTTATTATGGAACATTGTCAAAAGAGGAGGATTGTAGAAACATTTATCGAGACAATTTGTCAATATAATATTGCATCAAAGTATAAAATGAAAAAAAATTTTTAAACAATTTGTAGAAACAATTTGTCGAAATATTTTGTGGAAACAATTTATGGAAATAACTTGTGGAAATAATTTGTCGAATTTTCAGAAGAATTTCACAAAAGAGGTTGAATATTTTGTAGAAACAGAACATTGAAAAATGATGTACAGAAAATTTCGAGAAATGGTTCGCAAAAACTATCAACAGCAGTGATTAAGAAGTCATCATCCATTGAAACAATAAAACAATCCAACTAGCATCCTGAAATGAATTAAATAAAATAGAAATAATTCAACTAATAAAAGAGCTCATTTAAAATAATATGTCGAAAACAATTAGTAAAATAACGAATCAAAATAATAATTCCATTATGTTCTGTGTAGTGAAGTGTCTGACCCTCCGTTAAACCCCAATCTAACATAACCTTCCCCACTATCGTGCAAATATCCGTCTACCGAGGGTGCGTAAAATTTAGTCGAATATAATATGAATGTATAATATCATATTCCATTATATTTTTCCACAATATGAATATATGTATAGGATTTTGGTGATTTCGAAAAATTGCATTATTTCAAAGAAACCGTGTTAAATAGATGATTATAATAATAGAACATCAATAGAATAATAGAAACAAATTTAACAAATTTTTCAAAATTTACATAATTAAGCGTGATATATTTAATTACGAAGTTGACTTTGCCTAATTAACCCAGGTTATCCGTAATTGTGAATAAATTAAATCTCAAGGATTGATTAATCAATTTCTTCTATATAACAGTAAATAATAAAAAGCACACTTTAATGATTTGATTTCGTACTTTGTGCAGATTTTACTGAATTATATACCGTCAGTTTTCTGATAGACAAATCGAGTCCCCGTAATTTTGCACAAAAGTAAATTAATCTTCCGTAGATTGAAAACTAAAGCCTCATACATATTTTACTATGTTCGAATGATGTTTGAAAGAGATCAAAAGCTGGAATGTTACAGAAAATTATATTACGCTCGAAATGAGTAAATAAACAGAAATTGCCTAGTACGACCGAAACTTCGCGAGAGGTTATCCATAATGCCATTTCCATAATTGCGCACACAGGATATCGAATTTAAATTACTTCTCGATATAATAATATTTCTACCCGTAGGAAATTTGGTGCAGCGTGGGTCAACATCATCATGATACGGTCCTGCACTCCACATACATTGTTATATTCAGTGCATATATACATTTAATTAATAAAGGTGTCAACAGTCTTGATATAATAAATAGTTTTACAGTTTTTAAAAATCACCTTCCGGACAATTCCATGATTGTGTTTATAAATTGTTGTTTGTTTTGAGTTTTACTATTATTTACATAAATTGAGAGTGAATTCACGTAAACAAATACTTGCATTTTCTGTATGTCGAAGCTATTTGGTTTTCAATATATGATTAGGTGACACACTATATGTAATCACATATTTTAAATTTCGAAAATTCATGTGTAAACCAAATGATGAAATCTAACACGACGGATGGCCAAACCTCTGAATATAATGAGTGCATTCAGAATAAGAATATACCGTCAGTTCATCCACGTGGTAAAATCACGTGGATAAAGAAGTTGTTTCAAAAAGATTTTTAAAAACAGTTTCAAGAAATCATGTATAATTCCCTGGCATGCAACAACCTGGTTGAAACAGTATGGATGAAATTTATGGAGAAATTACCAGGGGAGGATGAACTTCAACAAAATGGAGAAATCATATAAAGGAAATCAGATACAGAAATTAAAAAAAAAGTGAAACACCTTGAGACTGTAGATTGGTAAAATAACGTGAGCAATTTTTTCACTGGACGAGAATTAAAAGAATTATATATGCAGAAGAAACAATATGGGGATTTGCGCGACCAGTTTAATGGTCCCATTAATCAAAACAAATTTACTCGACTGTAAATAGACAGGAGAGAGGAGAAAATGGTAATGGATTTTTTTATCCAGCACAAAGACATAAAAGCGCCAGCAGATAGCCGATCGTGATGCGCTTTTGAGCTAGGAAAATAAAAACTCGATACCATCTCCAGCTATACCGTATAGTGTCTCTCTGATACGTGTTTTATGACTTTATTAGCTGCGTGTCTAGTCCTAACGGAAATTCAAATCTATTTTTTGCCCGTGCGAAATCTTCTTTCCGCACCCGGGCGGAAAGTGCGAGCCTCCAAGTCGCGCCCCAAATAATCGTAAAGTTTGATAATTAAATTTAATCACCCCTCTTAACAGCCTTTCGTTGCCCATTGTGTCGCCGGACCCGTTTGTATTTTAGGAGACGATTACTCAAAGCTTTAAACCATATGCTTTATACACCTAGCGACGAAACGATGATACCTATTATAATCCTGACACGTCATTAACTTCTCCGGCATGCTCGGTATATATATATGTATATATATATCGGATTTAATTGCTAAACGAACAGTATCAACGGAAAGCGGCGTATCGTCGCGATAAAACAACGGCTTAAATGGGAATTTTCCTCAGCGTCCAGTCTCTACGGCGAAAGTGAAGTTTTGTTTTATCGATGTCTGGCAGTCTTCTATCCTTTCAGATTGTAATTACACCCAGAAAACGGGTATATAGCCTCTCGTGTAGGTAGGTAGGTTGGTAAGCGTATAATGGGATTCGGTTGTAAAACAAAATGTGCCCGCGCATTGGTTCGAAATGCGTTATAGCGCATTAATGACTTCGTTTAGACAAGGTAATGCGTGAGGTCGAGCATGTTTATAGGACTAATGGTTTTTATAGGTGTATTATTTCAAGTAAACGATCGAGAAGCGAAACTGAAAATTTGTGTTCTGGAAATGATCCGGAAACGGGGACAATTGGGATATGGATATGGTTTTTGAGAACTTATCGCACGCATTTCATCTCTCAAACGATTCGACAATATCGATAGATTTATTTTACCGTGCATCGAGAGAAAAATCCCCAATAATGAAATATTAAAAAATGTTGACAATAATTAATACCGTAAATAGATGTATCGTATATTTTAACAAAAATTTATCATTTTCAATAAACGTATTAATATATAGGAGCTAGGAGATTGTAAAGTGTTTCTCCTAATTTTTTTTTTGTGGTTGATTTTGCTTTATGCGAAAAACTCTTTAAATGCAATCATTTATTAAAACTTATTGTCCGAAACATTTATGAAAAATCACCTCAATACTCTTTACAAACAATGAAGATTTGTGACTACTCCTTTAAAAGTGAATTTTTACTCTTTAAGAGCGACATTTCACTCTTTCTCGAGAAAGCATAAGATGGATCATTGCTGAACATAACTATAATTACTATCGAAACTATTTTTACACCAAGCAATTAAATCACAAGTTAGTTGTCTAAACTAATTGTCGAAACAATTTGTGGAAACAATTTATAGGAAAATGTTTGAAATAAATTGAATGTTTAAGAATACATGACAAAATTCTGTGAGGCCCTTCAACTATCCAAACAATTGATAAAAGCAAGATCCAAGTATATTTAGAGAATCTATACAATATTTAGAGAATATCTATACAATAAAATTAATAAACAATCCTACCAATTCGTAGAAACTCTAGGGTGGCCAGGCGCGAGCTTGCCGTGCGGACAACCAGGGTTTGATTCCAGACACGGTCGAGTTTTGACTACAAGGCTCGATCGGGGAATCAAAA
>JAPYZR010004881.1:0-11565 GCA_030522945.1 Trichopria nigra
TTTTTAGACATTTTTGTTGTATACATCTTTTAACCAACATATTTGCCTAAAAATTAGTTTTAATCCAACAAAAATGCTTACAATTTCTACCAGGGTATAGATTAAAAAGTATTTAAAATAAAATTTAATAATTTCGGCCGAGGATCGAGGCCCTCTTCAAATCTACTGAAAGTCTTCGAGACACCCGCATATTAAGTATCCATATGTGATGTAATGTTCTCTATACATATTTATAGAGAAAAGTCACTGTATAAAATATTACCTTATCGGTATTTAATTTTTGCAATTAAAAACTAGATTTATTTCAATAATGTTGTCGAACGTACAGTCGCACTCATATGGTATATGCGGGTCGTCCGTATTAATCAAACGGATTGGCAAATAGAATGGATATGGGAAATGAACTGTCTACGTTACAAGCGCATCCTGACGTATTGTGAAAGTGGAAAAAAGTAACAAAACTTCCCAATGTTCTATCACCCTCGTCTCTACCAATTCCATATACATGGATTTTAAAGCGAAACGTGGCGCGGACAAATGAATGTCTTCATTATCCTTTAAAATACACATAATACATAAATATGACCGTTCATCAATTCATGCCCACGTGTTTTATCATGGTGATATAACGCAAAAAGTTCTCCACCACTGCATCTGTACGGTTCTGATGTTTAATATATGTAAATTTACAGTTCTATACACGTTTATTTTTGAAATGTATTTACTTATTTTATTATCGTGTTTTATAGTCGTTTATCTTGTAAGATTATAAACAAATTTATTTCTTTTATTTCATCTATTTCTAATTTCATCGATATATGATGTACGTGATAAAAAGATCAAGAAACTCCAAAAGTGACACAACAAATTAGTATCGCATACTGTTATTTTATTTTAACAATTTGCGGTCGCGAGAAAAAATCATATCTTTTATTTAAATCCGAGATAGATGGAAGTGAATACGCTGACGGAGGATCAAAGTGAAAGATGGTAAAAGATTTTGGCCCAAAAATTAGTTATATCGCAAAGAAATATTTTCATTAGTGCAAACGATTTGAATGTCTGCAGCAGCAATCTTGTTAATTACAATTGTTGTTAAATTTAGGTAATTAACATCCGACAATCTACGAAATTCTGGTCTCGCAACGTCACTATAAAAAGTACGTATATGGAAGTAATTGTTTTCATTAAAATCATTGCTACGGAATAGCCAATCCCATGCGTTCTACCGCCGCGCGAGACAAGTTAATTACGAAAAGCAGAGTTTCGAGGCAGCAACGACGGAAATCGAATTGGAAAAATAATAGACGTATAAGCGTAGAATGGCTAGTCGTAGTTTCATCATGCTTCCGATATATTCTACGAAAATGCGATTATTTCGTCGCAGCATCGTGCTCTAGTTTTGCGATAATTGCTAGGCACCTGATGGAAAATGTACGACACTTGTCTCATTATCTACGGAAATACGACGTCTAATATTGTTACGATTGTCAACGATGAAATTTGATGGACTTTGGTGTACGCGTCATAGAAATGATTTTGTATGGTTATTAGACGTTCTAGTTGAAATATAAGTTTAAAATTACTTATTTTTGTGAAATCGATTTGAAAACCGACATTTTGTACAATCATGAAAAGTGGAAATAATGAAAGGAATTGCGAAATGACGATGAAGATATCCACCTAAAAAAAGTAACAAAGACGACAGAAAACCAGATTATCAAATTACTCCTTATTATGTAGTGGAAAAGAAATTCTTTTTTAAAAAATGAAGTCGAAAATATTTTAAATATCATATCACCTAATTACAATTCGAAAAATAGTATATAATCTTTGTTGCTTTCTACCGGGGTTTCAAGAAAAGTCGCCACAATTCGTTAATATTTTAAAAATAAATAAAACTGGAAAATTAATAAAGTTTATTTTTCAACATAATAACGGAGCTAACGTTAAATGCCACATTTATTTGACATCTCAATTCGCCAGCAATCAAATTAACCATCGTGACAATTCTTAAAGGTCATGAGAAAGGAATGGCCGTCGGGTCTTTAATTGAAAGTAATTTCCAACTCTTATTTCGTCTGTAGTGAAATTTACATACGTTATATTGCATTGTGAAGATATCTTTCTCATTCATTTTCGAGAGCCGTTGTGTCTAAAATAAGTACATAAAATTGTAGTATTCTATAATTTTTAATTTGACGTATAAACAGTTGAATATCAATCTCTCGAGGATGATTGAGTAAATGGAATTCCCAGATATATTTTTTATGCCTTTGTTGTGCCAAACATCTTTTATTCATATTTCTTTAGCCATTATTCGAAATCTCGGATGAACGAGCCTTTATTATGCTGCACAAACTTGTTTACCTATTATAACAAGTGTACAATAATCCTCAACTCCGGAGAAATTATTGATAAAAAAAAAAAAAAAATTGTAAAAAATTGCAAAAATCAACACGCTCACATGATTATCTTTTTCTATGATTATTTTATCGTTACGGTTTGTATATAAATACGTACAAATAAAATGTCTTTAAAGGTAATTACGAGAATTATGCTGAACATCATTTTGTTATGAGTTCCGTTTTTTACTCACTGTAGATTTTAAAATAATTTTTTTTATCTTCTACCACTTACTTCCCAATTGTACGGAGGAAACAAAGCCAATGCTAGAATCTCAAGATCATCTCGAGAGTACGCAAGTTCTTTACTATAGTATTACATGTTGTACTGACCCTACTCGCGCTGTGGCATGATGAGCATCAAACCCACCCCACCATTTTGCAACAGCAGCTGCAACATGCAAGACACACGGATCGTAGATCACGATCTGCGATTATTTCTGCGACACGAAGAATGGGTCGGGTGTCGATCGTACACACAGTACGTATGTATAGATCGTACATATGTATAGTAGAACATATGTGTGTATCGACTGGTCCCTTATCCTTTCGTGTCCGTTAATGGAAATTTCGAAAGAGTCGGGCAACGGCTTTACTATACCGTCGCGTAAAAAGGTATTTTGAAGGTTGAAACGCTATAGCTAGAGGCCTTCGTTAATATTCCGAAACCGAGTTCGACACTCGTTATTTACAATCCGCGATATCAAATCCGTCAAAGGGATTTTCGACGAAGCTCAGTTTGGCAACACGATCTCATTAATTATGCGGCTTGATAAAAATTCAGGTATGAGGTGAGGAATTACGTCAGAGATGGAGTTTTTATCGTTTTTACTGCTAAATAATTTATCGAAGTCGAGGGTTTTACTTTAATGCGTTGATTGGTATTTGGTAATGGTGATACTTTTTGATTTGTTGGATAATGACGATGTAAATACCGACGAATTTCGAAATGTTGAAATCAAAGCATTATTCAACAAGGGGTACGAAAGTGATCTTATCACTGCAGACTACCTGCTTCATATAGATAATATAAAGTTATTATTATAACAAGCGTATACGTGAATGCAATTTACTACATTATCCGACGTCATACACATGACACCTTAGTCATAGGATTTCATTTACAACTTCATTTTTTGAAAACAATATTGAAACAAGTTTGACATAAAATTACTATTTCATAAATTACTGTCAATAAAAAACTGCAATCGAATGAGTGATTTTAGAAAAAACAGTGTTTCATATGCGAGGAGTTTCTCGTCGTTTGAAAAATGAATGTAATAATTCATTCTTTGAGACTCCAGAATTAGTTCAAACCCATTGATCGTTAAAGCCCGATAAATTTATCTCTCGACTATAAATCTGTTACGATTTTTCACTAGAACGTAAATAACGAAAACGTTTCCGATGATTGTTAGAGGTACCAATGGAATTCTAAAGTTCCCAATCCTTCAGACGGGGGTTACCGAGTGAAATAATTTATGACCGCAACTAGCGTAAGCGGAATCCTAGAACTTATCCCGGAGAGGTGTTTTTCTTCGCCTTGGATGAGATCTCTCGGATGGAACGAGATGAGACGAAAGCGAACCGACCTGTCTAGATACCCAAGATTGTCGCTGAAAACGCTCGAGACGCCTGAACCTATCTGATCCCGCAGAGTTAGATATACCATTTAAACTTCCTAACTCGGGTCACGGGCGAGAATTTTAAAAAAATTGCTTCGCATCAACTACGCCGTGAAGATTGTACAGTTGATCCAAACTCCGTTTTCTTGTCATGGATTTTCAGAAATTTTAAGTCCATTTTTGATAATATTTTCTAATCTCGGAATAGCGAAAAGAAATACAAAATCAAACATTGTTCGATTACACAAACACGACGATTAAAGAACGAATAAGGTAAACAAGGAATTTCAAGTATTCTGGAAAGGTAAACCACAAGAGTTCATTTGTTTTATTTCTCGCACGATGCTTTTAAATGCGAAACATATATAACATTTCGTTTTGTTTTTGCTCCGAGCGATCGATATACTAAAGTCAAATCTACGGAAAAGCTGTCGGAGGTCCATTATCTCAGTTACGCTCCCGTCGAGCACCCTAGGGAAATTGGCCACCCACGTATCGAATACAGTCGACTGCAACAACCTGAAATCTGGACCAATGTTCATCGACGAATCGTTGCATACGTATGTGTATATGAAATCCGCAATCTAAGGTTCGGTCGGAATCTTTTTCTATCGATCACCTCTTCGTTCAACGAGTAAAATTACACCATATACGAGAAACTCGGTAAAAAAACGAAGCATCAATCAATAGCTTAAAAAACTAACCGTGTTTTCATGCAAGGAAAGATTGAAGCAATCAGAAAAAATTAAATAATAAAATTCAAAATCATAGTAGAAAAATATAAGCGTAAAAATAAACAATATATTATTGTTTTAGCAATATTATGATTATTATTATGATTATTATTATTTTATATGATTGTATTAACGTTTAGACAGACATTTTGTCAAACGTATTATTCACCATTATTCCTAGTACAGTTAAGATTGTTAGCACCGGTGATTACGAAGCTCTTAAAAAGTTCCCTCGAGGCAGAGACATCCGTACTTTTATAAATTGACATGTTCATTCAAGCGCCACGTATTTTCAGGCCCCGAGAAGAATAATTGACTACACTTCCCCGACGCAATCGATCGTTTATATAGCCAAAATGTGCTTCTGAATCTTCTTGGAAACTTTCGAAGGGGCGCGCACATAGTTTGGAATACCGATATCGGATTTCCTAGACAGATATATATATATATATCGCGTATATATGACCGCCAGTTTAACCGAAAACGGGAAAACGCGAGTTTCGCATATATGTTATTCGATCAGATTACTCGACTAATAGACAGCGGTATAATAATAATTTTGACATAATGACATGTTATTACCGAGGCGATCAGGGCGCGTACCGTATAATTTCGTCACATCGCCGCTCTTGGCCGGCCCAAAAGATGCGGGGCATCCGCTTGAATCGATGCGTATCGATTTACGTCCTGTGGGTGAATGGTGAGAAAGTTTGCCATTTATATTTCTCTGCTTTTAATCGATTTATATTCTTCAGATTCATATCAAACTTTTATTTCACGTATATAGTTCAAATAGAATTCTTCACTGTGCATATAACATATAAATATAACTCGACGTTCACCTAGTATACGGTCAATATTGAAGTTACGATAAAATAATTGCACTTTACTGGATGCTCTCGGAATGTCAAAGCAGTTTTTTTAATACGAAAGGTATTACTCGTTACTAGACGTAGAAAAGGTCATTAGGTTTATGTATTGCCGTCCAAGGTATTCCGGTACTCATAATACGTCTTTTATAAAAGTTGTTACTTTAGTATTTGATATAAATTTCTCGATTTCAGATGATGTATCGCAGAGAGAAGGAAGTTAAACGCTCGCATCGGGACGTAACTTTTAAAAACTAGTTATAGAAGAAGAAATTTACTTGGCAGTTTTTAACTCGTGTAAGAAATTACACGCAGGGTACGGAGCATTTGTGAAGTTGGGAAATGTTTTTCAAATATAAATTCCCTGAAACGCGCACGTAATGTGAAATCTTACTTTTGCCTGTTCTATGAAATTTGTAGGAAAGAAATTATTATTGTACCGAGGGGTTCCAATTTCTCCGCTTATCTTGGTCTTCTTACGTTAAATATTATAATATTCTGACAGTGAAATTCGTGGCAAATTTGCGACGAGGACAATCCCTCGACTATACGAGCGTCCTTATGAAACGTTAACAATCACTAATTAAATTCCCGATCCTAACGAACATAACATGATAAGTTTGAACTAAATTTGTGATGTAACGTCGCAAATGTTACTAGAAATTGTAGCATTACAGGCTTCACGTTTGTACGATAGTCGGGAAGGAGTTTCGTAAACTCAGTATAGTCTGTTTCATCAGGAGTGACAGTCTATGCGGCACTCGGCAAGGAGATCCGTTGATGCAATCCCTTTGTGCACTGCTAGATATCCGTCGTCATAGTAATACCGTGATTAACCATAACCAAAGTGCTTCGAATGTTCGATAGATGGATGTCGTTTGGTTGTCGTAAACCGATTCAGTCCTTTTCAAGTGAAATTAACATTTGTTTTGTCATGTGAAGTTCTGCAGAATGAAGCAAAGTAGAGCAAGTGGAAACTTACTAAAAGTCGATTTTTCATTGAAATTATACATGTCATTTATACCGAAGTGCGCTATTGAAAAAGTTGAGGTGCATTGTGCCAAGGAACGATCCAAGTCGATCAGCCTTACGAATGATGCATGAAAAGGTATAGATATTCTGACATAAACAGATAAATGCCAAATTTCGTAAACCCCACTAATACTGTGATATAGAGAGTGATTGATGTTTGAAAATGACCCGGATCGTTGATGTGGAATTGTCTTTACAAGATTTATATTACAAATATAATACATTGCAAGAGTAGGACAAAAGTATTTATGTTAATATCACGTGAATATTTATTTAATTATGTGTTATATTGGTACAATATTGGACATATAATTATGATTAATTGCAAGAACCAACGAACGTCTATTTTTAACATTAAAATTACCATAATCGAAGTATTGTTTATGTTTGAAATTCATTAATGGAATATATTTTTAAATTTCGATATAACGATATCTTAATTTCCATATCGTCTTCTATTACTGGCAAAATTTGTTCGAGAATGCTTTTAAAGGGACAGCAGTAATAACGAGATACAAACATCAAGTTTGTATTTGCGCGTGTAACAAAATTCCAGAAAAAAAAATTCGATGTATTTTACGTCGGCGACCTCGTTGCTCAGCGAAGCAGAGTTCTCTGACTTGTGGATTCACCTAAGGGTGTGTTTCCTAATTTTACACGTTTTTCAAGTTGGAAATGCTTCTTCAATATATCTCAAATATATCTTGCTTGCAACCCGAAAATGGACGTGATTTTTACTCAAAATTCGTGTGAACCACAATAATTAAATTTAAAAATCAAGAGAATGTCGTGTCATTGTCAGAAAATTGATATAAGAAAACGAAAATTGTCGCACCTGTTAGAGAAATCAGGAAATTCAATTTACACTGCATGTAATCGTATACCTTGCCACTTGATAACGGGATAGAAAAAACTTCTCAGGTCCTGAGTGCAATTTATCAAAGAACGTCTTCATTAGACACTCTACTCTAACTTCATTCGAAGAAGATGAGTTGGGCACAATTCTTGTAGACCGTCTTGCGGACATGGAAGCATTTCACAGACATTAGTATCCTATTCCACAGAGTAACCGCACTGTCTCTAATAAAAGGAATAAAGACATTCAAAAAAGAAGAAAGCATTTAATTCACGCAGCAGATCTAGTCAAATATAAACGGCGTTGTTCGATATATGACGCCGGATATTATTCATTCGACATCGTTGCTTCTATAGATGGCGCAATTACCGCGCAATATCTCGTTATTCACGTTCTTTCCCAGGAATCTTTCCTCTAACCTATTCCATCATCCATTTTCAAATATCCAAAGGGAATTCAGTTTTCAATTTCGAATGCATGGAATTTTTTGCGTTTGGGAGAAATGCCGCAATCAAGTGCATTCTACACTTTTTCGTCGTTTTTATCGCGGATTTTTCAAAGCGTTAAATATTTTTAGTGATCCTTCTTCTTATGAGCGAGATATTTCTTCGAAACTGCAGTTTTCATGCTCAGCGAATCTGAATGGTCTAACGTGCGGGAGAAATTTAATTTGAGGAAACAAGCGGTCTTTGTAATCGGGCAGTCGTCGAGTAACTCAACCGTTAATAATTTATATGTTGAGTATTACTGCGGAACTTTATACTAAAATTGAAAATGTACAGAAGAATGAATGTTATTACATTGAAATCTTAATGAGGAAAGTGCTGCCCTTTAAGGAATTTGCAATTTTAAAACAAGCAAATTTTCACGTGTACCACAGACACGTATACGTGTTATTTAGTGATGTTATCAATATTATAAAGATAATTGCGATTAATTTCACAGTGCAACTTAGGACTTTTAATATCAAGGTGCGATGGGTTGGAGGAATATTGCACTATACCTGTTACATCGTACGTACAAAAAAAGGGATGGCGTAGTATGCTCTTAGTACTAATATCTTTTTTTTTAAGTGTCCCGTCTCAAGTTAACCACAAGATTGTTGCATTCTTAGTGGTTACTGGTTACTTGTTTTCGAAAGTTCATTACTTGACTTTTAATTTATGTACACGTATAGTTTCCTTAAATATGAATTTCTTCCTCGGAGGAAAAGTGAATGGCGTTCATTAGAGTTTAAATCGAGTGATAGCAATTGACAAAAAATACAATCGAACGTTCTGATTTTTAATTTTGGAATTTCTGTGAATCTCAATATAGCCTTTTTCTTAATTATGAGTCGAACTGATTGAATCTCTCTATTCAGATCCCCTGCTAGAACCATTGGAATTCTGCAAGAGGTAGAGAAATCTGAATTAAGTGATTCAATTATACCTGATAGGTATGTATCCTGTTTATTTTCTTTGTTCGAGTGAAATATTAATGAATGAGTCGGGATCTTATTGTAGTCCGACGAACCATTGGTTTCTTCTCTTAAAGGAACTCGTTAGTTCGACTTCGATAATGACACACTTGGTTGTATTAATGTGTATTATTGTCTTCTAGTCTTGACTTATAGCCGTCAGCAAAAAATGAAAGGCAAAACAATGGAAAAGTGATTAGATCAAGATTGTATTGTTTGGTAAAACTAATGCAATTTTTTTCTTATTCAATTCAATTTATAATAATTGAAATGGTTAACTCGTCAATAACTTTCTGCGATACATTTGCTGCAATGAATCTTTTTTTCTTATAAACCACGGTTTGGTTGGCTCATTCTTGGTTTACACTAACTCAAGCTTTCAGCAGTGCCTGGAAGCGTACTCGCACCGAAAGCCCGGTCTTCTGAAAGTACTTATGGCGCTATGCGGACACTTGTTTAAATTCAAACGAAATTTAAAATTCACCAGGCGTTCAGTATAAATTTTGGAATGCAAGATAACTCAAGGGAAAGTCTCTGCTCGATACAGCCGCGGCGACGTGATGCGTCGCGCAAATCCCTGCAGGGATTTAATGCGCATTCCGAAAGGACAAAGCACACGAGGCGAAAGCGGTATATTGCCATTCCAGCATACTGCTATCTCGTCGCAGGGTTAGATAAGGAGCGAATAAGGCTAGACTTCGTCGCGACGGGAGCATGTCCAAGAAAGCTTTCTACCACAGCTTCCAAACATGACTTCTATACTCCTCGAGTATCTCAGATTCATGCAGATAATAATTTACCATGTCTTATGAATATATATTATGCATATATGTATGTATACTCAGAATATAGAAAAAAAGGGATAATAATACGAAATACGGTGAAGATATTGCTTCCAAACGTCATCCTGGAATAAGTCTTAAATGGACACAAACAAATTTGAATGTAATATTCTATCCCCACCATCGTTGTCTGTTTGGATGGGATGAGGTGAAAAGCTAGATTCATCAGCGTCAAGTTCTCTAACACGATAATGGGCTATAAATCAATCACTTACTTCCAAACAATCGAATTGGGTTACGGGTAAGTAGTCGCAAATAAAGTTGCAGAAATTAAATGTAAATCTAAAATTATCTAAAACTGAATGTTCAATATATATACTCCTTGCCTTTTATATATAAATCCATATATATAAATTCCTAAAATTTAAGACACATTTTTACCGAATATAATCACGGTCATATTTGTCTAGTGCATAATTTGAATAATCGAGATTAAATGTTACTATACCCAAAAATCAGTATTCTCACGAATACAAAGTGATTTAGAAACATTCTGAAACATTATTATGAACTGCTTAGATATAGTTAAATAGTGATTTCAAAATTGTTTGTGCCGAGATTGATTTTAAAGACCATTTCCAGTTACACCCAGATACAACAAAATGATGGAATATTGGAAAAAATGTTGCACAAAGTCTACTTTAAGAGATGATCGAAGCTGGACATTGCGAATCAACTTTGAGATCGGAAATGTGTTCCATACTTGTTGATAAATGAGTTTCCAGTTTCTATTTTCCGAACAATCCCGAAGCACCGAGGCAACGCCGTATAATTGCGTTTCGGCATTAGTGGCGGACAATATCTACCTCGATTGCCCGAGCAATTATGGCAGACCACAAGCCTGAATGTTGCACTTAGCTGAAATTGAAGTTCAATTGGACATTGACCTTCTAAATGCGGACGGATTCTAATCGGACTTTCGATTGCTACATAAACATCATCTGCAGGCGGTACATTGAAATGTCGCGGAAATTGCGAGCTACACATTTGCATGTTACTTGTGGATCTACATCTCGAAACTACAAACAATCATTATATCCATTGAATAGAAAAATTGAAAATTTGCTAAATATATTTAAATAAATATATATTAGGAATATTGTCACCAAACTTTTATCAATTCTCATTACATTTCGCGGTGTGAGTCCTGATGATATCCAATTCTCAAAATACAAATTTTTAATCAAATAATGTCGAGTTTAGTTATACTGCGGTTATATGTTCAAAACTATACATACAATTTGTAATCCTTTTGATATTTTAAATGATTTTCTTACTTACGTATTTCACGGTACAATTGGAAATCAAATCTAATAAAAACTGCTGATGTTCTCTGATGTGTGATTGTCAATAAATAGCAAAATACAACAAACTATCGATAATAGTGTCTGAATTTCTAGTGTTTCGATAACTGAAATCCATTTTTTCGATCAAATGAAAAACTTCAACTTTTTTAGTTGCAAGTTTTATTTTTTGTATATGCGTTTAATCAATTTTGTTTTCAATGCAAAGCTATGAATGCCGGTATGAAACGCTTTGTCAAATTTATCAAGTGGATACAGACACAAGAGCCGCGTGAATTCATAGTTGTAACGCAGTTTTATCTGCGAATTTCAGTCTTGCCTGCGTCGAGAACTATATTAGTTATAACCCAGCAAACAATCACAGAAGTTATGTCACAATTATGTAACAGTTACATTAAAATGTCGCCTCAAAATTGGCACAGTTACATAACAGTGATTG
>JAPYZR010004882.1:0-17697 GCA_030522945.1 Trichopria nigra
TTCTTATAAAAAATTCTGAAAGTAAGAAATTCAGAAATCGAAACGTGACCAAATTCAATACTTCGTGCCTACCTACGGTGCGGGTCGAAGTAATATTTCTGTACTACTTTATTTTACTTGTACTACTCTAAGTTTTATTCGTGTATTTTGTTAAGTTTACTTTTGAACCTGAAAAACATATGTATTTATTAAGTTGTCTAGTAACCCTGAATAAAATATGATAGGAAATCGTCTTTTCTGTGTTGTTTTTGTCTATAATTCTAAGAAAAATGGACAAAAACAACATAGAACGCTAGTTTTTTCTATCATGTTTTATTATTGTATATTTTTACCAGGGAAGAATAGTTCTACTAGACGCGATAAAAAACAACCTACACATGCTGAAAATGCACATTTTGGATTTAATTCATCGAAACATTTAAAGCAATATCTCGAGAAGAATGTGCAGAATTTAGCGAAACAAACGAAGCGTATAAACGAATGTTGCAATTGAAATACAAACATGTGTATTAGAACTGAAGAATTTTAAGGGTTGTTATATCCAAATTGAAACAATTTCCAAAACAATGCGTCCAGTAACAATTTGTAAAGTAGGTATCTAAATCAATGTGTATTCCTGTATGAAAAATAAATTTCAAAAAATAAATCTTGAAAAAATAAATCTCATCTACTACTGTAGTATCTATAGTAGTGACAAAGTCTAATTACAATCTGGGGTTTTTCAGTAATACATTACCCGTGGCTCATACAGTTTAATAAAAACACAATATTCGCTAAGAATGATGGCCGATATTGGTATTTAAAAATCATAAATAATGGTCTCAAAAAAATACAACTTAAGAATTTTTTTTTTTTCCATAAAATTACAATGTTCTTCTGCGGTAATTCTCGTTTTCTGAAATCTTAATTGATCCCTCTAATTTCGATGCCATTCAATTCTGTACCTGAAACGAGGAGGATATCACTGACGATTTCGAAAATGAAAATACGCAGACAATATAGGTTGGGTAGAGAGCGTTTTACGAACGATAAGCCTACGGTTAAAGCATAAGGGCCTGGGATTTATGAATGTGGCTGTTAAATCCAATTCGCAATAAAATCGAAATCGGTCCGGTTGTCCCCTTCGTCCAATGGCGAACTTGTCAAAAAGCCGTATACAGATTGCAATGTCGGTGGACAAGGGACATTGACATAACCGTATAAATGAGAATGTAGGTATAAAAGAAGAGAAGACAGTGGTTGATGAAATTGAAGGCTGTGAAAATTGGATACAAATACGTGTTCGTTATTAAAAATATGATTCAAACAACGGTATTTTCTGAGATTTTTGATGATATATTTGTATCACGCCATTTTTCTAAGTTCGCACCAAATATACGCGCCAATGGGGACGACAATTATGAATTAGATTTGAGAATTATTGATATTAATTTCTGAAAGCACAATTAAAATTGATGAAACCCCGTTATTTCATTATTAAATATTGTTTTCAATGGTATGTGCATTCGTCAGGAATTATTTTTCTATAATTATTAAATCTAATTGATAATTATCGACATCTTTATCACGATTAAAGTATTTTTTAGATAATTTGAACTCGTAAGAGTCAGTCAAATTTTCCTTCTTCAATGAAAAGTTCCTGTCAAAGCAATTTTTTTCAATGTTTATCAGGTAACGAAATTTTTTTCTCGGCGGTTATTATTCCTGTGACATTAAAATTTACAGATCGTTATTTGTTTAAAATTGTCTGAAAAATATCCAAGAATTTTCTTGATTCCAAAAAACATTTTCCTATACGGGATTTCACGACAAATTCCCACATGGAATCCTAAATGGGAATTTTCGGTAGGGAAATATCGCCGTAAACTAAAATATTAAAAGAAAACAAGAAAAATACACGAATTTTGTTAGAAATGCATGACAATGAATGGAAACAAATGAAACCAAGCGAAAATAGATTTAAAAACAAATCAAAGTTGACTCAATAAACAATTAACAAGCAACTAAAAGTATAGCAACATTAGCGAAATTAGCGAAAAGTGTCGGAAATTCGCCAAGTTTATAAAACAGTTTTGTCAACATAGATGAAAATCATCATCATTTTAATTTGATGAAATCTAACATAAAATGAAAATCAGATCTTACGATTCCCATCTTCACGATTCGAGAGAAACTTCCAAACTCTGTAATCTATTGTTATCAGTGAATCATCGTATGTTGTTTTATTTAATTTCAGCATATAAAAAGCAGTGTTCTTTTACAGAGTACATGTTGTAAACGATTTATTACCAAAATGTATCTAATAATTATACATCGTAAACTTGGTATTAATAGGGTATAATAACAATATCTTTTAAAAATCATAAATAAATATATACACTTAAAGATTTAGAATTTAAAATTTAGGATGAATTGTTACACGGATTGAATTTGACCTTTATCCTTTGAATTGAAATTGGCGAGCTAATCTCCGATACAATGCGGAATAATAAGACATAAGGCTGCAGTTGATCGAACTAAATTTATATCGAATCGAAAGCAGAATAAAAATTCAAATCCCAAACTGTGAAATTCGAATAAAAAACAGGCGACACTGACGGCGATTTTAATAAAAGAAAGAGGTAAATGAAAATCTACTTAAAGTAAGAGGTCAATAGCTTAAAAAGAGAAAAGCAAAGAAAAGAAGGAATGAATGAAGGACGAATGGGGGAATGATCCGCCGAAAGAAGACGGGAAAACGGGCCAGGTATAGGCGAGTAGTTGCGCAGTACCTTCCATCCTAATCAAGCAATAACTATTTGTCAGTTCCCCGGGCAACCTAAATCCAAGCTAATTCGACATCCGTGTCGGACACAGATTCGCTATCAGGTATCTCTTTCTATCTGGACGACAGCATATTCGCATTAGCCCGGCCCGCAACCCACGCTCGATCGACTCCCGACCACCACCAGTGGACTGTTTCGAATCTCTCTCCATCTTCATCTTTCTCTCTCTCTCTCTCTCTCTCTCTCTCTCTCTCTCTCTCTCTCTCTCTCTCTGTCTGTCTGTCTCTGTATATATATATATATATATATATATATATATATATCTTTCTCGTTCCTCTCGTGTCTCTGTCCCTCTTGCAAATTCTCTTTCTGTCTTTCTCTTACTTGGGTTAAATACGCTACACGTGCACGTGTGCATCAAGAACGTAGGACCAGATCTTGACGTATCACCCAGACGTACCATTATGTACCTCCAGTCGGTCTCTTCTCTCGAAAATGATTCTTTGCCTTGTTCGGCATTTTAAATTATTACTTGTAGAAAGAGATTTTTGACGAGTGAATCCTCCTTATTTATTGCCCGATCTTAAGTATAGATCTTTATACAAATGTCATTAGCCGGAGCGTGAGAATTTTTGTGTTTCTGTCGAGAAACACTTGAATGACCGATTCGAATGCAAATTTCTACGTTGATCATCAAATTTTGCTCAGCAAAGAGTATTATGCCAAATCCTACTCATTTTGTTATTCCGATATTACTTCAAAATATTGAATTTACATAATCCTGAACCATTATGGCATTATGCGCTAATTTAAAAAAAAAAAAAAAAAAAAAAACTGAAAGTAGCAAAGATTTTCGGATAATAATGGCATGCGTGGAAAGTATGAAGATTTTATTAAGGGATACAAAGATACTTTTCACCACTTTCTTTTACTTATAAACGAGGGCACTCGATGTCGTCGAAACGGCATATTTGAGGCATTTTTTTAGTGATTACATTCATTCAATTTACTTAAAAATATTGTTCGTGCTGTATCATTACAGCTTGACTGACGTGTAATTAAAAATTTTAACCGCCGCTTCATGAATACGTTTCTCATTTACTCGCGCGAAAAGAAATGAAACGATAATTCCGGGACGCCGCGATAATATCGCTTTTGGTGCATACTATTACCGGCTGACTAGCATTCCTCCTATTCGCCGCCATCGGTAATTTAATTACAAATTCACTTACATCGGAACATAATATTCAGCGGTGCCCTAAAGCGTCGAAACAATCCGCATAATAAAGCGTGCCGCGTTATATTGAGCCGAGCGTAAAACGCACGCTGCAACCGCCATAAAACAAAACGGTATCTCGAAGAACCGCTAATTCCGTTGTGTTCTGTATCCATCAGAGGCGGCTTTATCTTGGCCGCGAAGGGTTCTATCTAAAGTGGTTCTCACTTTGCATCTGCGGCGTTAGGGGTGCGACGCTCTTCCCAAGGATTGAAGAGTGAATGAAGCTTCGTGGGGAAAGAACGATCCGGTATCCCTGCGATTCCCTGAAAGAGACGGAACGGCGTGCTGGTCGGACGGAGATAACGGAGGGAGAAAGATGAAAGTTGTTGGCGACGCCTCTAAGAAAGTCCTAAGTTGTAAGTATCGTCGAACGTTATCACTCAATTAGCGGAAGAATCACGAAAGTTATCTCGACGCAGGTGAACTCTCGACTTCGATCAAAGAGGGGAGAAGCGGATTCTTTACGCAGCGGAGGTGCTTCGAGATAGAGCTGAATGAATGAGGATCATAGAGAGCCTTAGGAAAGATAGATAAAGATAGAGTTTGGATGTGTGTGTGTCTTGTTGCTCAGAACCTGAAATGAGCTGACTAGTAGCAATTCAGCCTACCTCGTTCAATTGAATGCCGTCGTTCCACAGGCAAGGCCCGAGTATACGAATAAATTATAACATCGTCAGGAATTACAACATCGTAGGGCTCCCGGTAATTTCCTATTTATTTCGCGTTTGCTCTTATTTTGCCCACTTACAATTTTCTATATTGCAAGTTGCCTACGGCAGATCCCAATGAGTGGCTCATCTTGCTCATCATTCTAGGCTACGGAGAGAAATGCTCTATCATCGCATAGACAGCTTTCACATTCTTTGCCGAAATTCAAAATCTGATATTCATTCTTATTCCTATTGCGAAATGAGTCATAATACATTACACGATATTCCTCCAAGGCCCGTCGAGTGACGTAAGAAACGTGTGAATTGTCGTTCATGGTGCGGTTTTTCCAAAAGTCGTACGTAACCTCCGTAGGTGGCCCGAATTAATCGGAAGGTCTTTAATACCAGCGCGATATATCACACGAGTTTAAGCCTGAAGATGTTCACTCCATTCCGACCAGTCCCATGTACGCGCTCGCTGCTTCCCGCGGATGTCCTGGGAGAGCTTAATTAAGGCCGCATTACATTTTTAGGCGAGGTTACCACGGAGAGCCGCATTAACCGCGCAGCTGGTCGCGGGCCCAGTATTATTTATCGGTTGACTTATCCCCCGTCTCATTTGCTCAAGGTAAGAACTCGAATGGACGCCCTCCGATTGGCCGATTTTGCATAAAGGTCGACGTTGATTGGACGATGCGCGACAGGCACGACCGACTGCTCTTCCATCCTCCCGCTATTCAGACACCAACGGCGGCCGGAGATGGAATATCTTATTAGTCGGACAATGGGCAATCAGAGATGCTATATAGCGCTCTGTAAGCGGTCCACTCTTCGTACCGTCCGTTTCTGCGCTCGTAATAAGCTCAACTCTTCCGTCAAGGTCCGCCTCGATCGCCTTTCGTAGCTCCGAGAAGTTTCGACGACTGCGAAGCTACCTCAAATTTTGGACTGTATGTTCCAGACATACTTAATTTTAGGTAGATGCTTGGGTCAAATCGTTTATTGAATTGATATAGTTTCTGCTAAAATGGTATTTTTACAATATAAATGGAAAACATTTTTTTTTTTTTTTTTGCGTAATTTATATAATAGAGACATTTGGTTTTGTGAAGCCTGAACATTTGCCGACTTCCACAGTACAGACTATGAATTTCCAATCCGCGTGGATTATTTCTTAACCAATTCCTGATTGTACGACTAGCGAGGCATCGACATAACATACATCTTATGATCATGTATTATAATATATTATATCAGAAGTATGTAGGATTTCAATTCTTGGGTTGGGTAACATTCAGTTTATGATATGTACCTGACAACAAACATGAATTCTTGTGTATCATATAAAAAATTGTTTTTCGACTGCACAGCAGTTATTCCTTCGGTTTTAGTCCGGTCCTACTTGATGAAGGTCGATTTTTGGTTTTTATGTACAAGTGTGAAAAGACGGGATGACATATTTTCAGGACTTGTAACTTCGCAATGTCCTAGTTACGCATGTACTGTAGTTGTACAAAGTCTTCTTGGCCGTTACTATACGTCTGTATTGATTGCTTTTTATTGGTCGTTCAAGTTGTCTATGAAATGTCACCAAAGAATAACATGATAAATGTCGGTAACTTGTATCCCATGAATATAGAACGAGAATACCCTAGTAGAAATCAGTTTGTAAATATCCGGGCGTAAGCTTGGCCCTGACTCGCGCCTGGATATCTATCAAGGCGCGAGTAAGGACCCAGATCGCGCCCGGATATTTGGGAACAGATTTCTACTAGGGTAGTGATGAAATTAGCAGGCCATAAAAATCAATCTTTGCATCCTTATTCATAAAAAATTCGCTAAAGAATACACTTTAGAAGCGTGTACGTAGGACCATAAAAAAAATGACTTGTATGTCTGCGATCCCCTATCCGAACATTACGACGGGAACTCAAACAGATTAGCCCAATGACATTCATCCTATTACTCTAAGTACTGGGTGCAACGACGCGGGTATCGGTGTCGAGGAATCGTGCTGGGAAGGAAGAGGGGGAAATCGAACGGGCGATTTACTCGCACTGTGAATGATCTCCTCGGGTTCACAGGGCAGCGCCCTTGCTGGGAGCTAACTCTCCCCCGCTGTGCGATAGAACGAGGTTGATGTATGGATTGGGTTTAACATTGAAAGGGCATCGGAAGCCGAAAGATCTTCCGCGGTGTCAGCTTTGCCACCGCTGTTCGATAAAGTCGGAAAGACTTGCTCTTATCTTGCAACGCCTCGGGAAATAACCAGATAGCAAACTTAGTTACGTGCACTCTCTCGCCGAGTTATCTTTATCGCGTTCTCATCATCTAGCGAGTTACGATCGAAATGTATTAAAAAATACTATAATTGCATTATATTTACAATTCTCTGGTAAGAATGAATCGTTAGTGGTCAGTACTATTGAATGCTGGAAATACTAAAATAAACCCTAACATCAATTCCCATAATTGCGCTTATGAATATAAATACCTTGATCCTATATATAATCGTCGATGAAATGACTGGAGACGAAAAAAAAACATAGCAGGAAAACTCGGAATAAACACTTGGGTAAAAGGTTCAAAATTAAAATGGCAAAAGTGACTTGCTCGTCGATCGTTTTCAATCGAGCAGAGTGGTTCCTTAATTGACAAAATTTATATCCACCACTGACGGATAAATTTAGGAGGACGAGGAAATGGAATGGAACGCACAACGATTGCGATCGGCGAAGAAAAAATGTTACCCGCAATAGAAACGTACAAGCATGCACGCTTTTATTTATTTATTTATAGGAAGAAAAAAGTGCTTATAAAAATAAAACTGATGTTTTCTTTTTCGAGAAAAGAGAGAGACATACAGACAGCAATATATATATAATATTCTACAGGTTTCAAAATAAACAAGACCAAGTTGCGAATTAGCTGCGAATCCGAGGTGATTTATTTATTCGATTAAACTTTATAAGCAGCTCGCAGATTTTAATCTCAGTTGAGTGCGAGCAAGCTTTATGTAGTGCCGTCTCTCACGCGAACCGATTGTTCTTCACGCGTATAATGTGATTCCTGTAATTTTTCGTTTTCTTATAGGCAAGGATGATTTTTTTTCTTTTTCAATTACTTTTTCTCCTATAATGTTACTCTGCGACGACGGACGAGCATCGCGCGGGAGAGGCAAAGACGACGGAGCATATATATCTATATGCGTATTCTTTGTAAATTATATATAGGATTATTACGTCCTCGTATATATCGGACCAATTAATGTAACGTTCCACTTTGCGTCGCGGCTTCACGGCAGTAAAGTATACGAGTAACGATTTCTCTTTACTCGACATCGCGATATAAACCAGCTCCGCGCTGACGAGCAGCTGCCACATTGTAATGCAAATTTAACGAGTCATTTCGGGGGGAACAATTATTATTTCTCAAATTGAGCGGCGTGCCTGTCGCTGATATTTTATTCCAATTAAAATTGGATGCTTCCCGGTAATGTCGGGAAATTCATTAAAACGTTTGCTTCGCCGGATTGTGCCCCGGTGTATCCGAGACAGCTTTTTTATTGTGACTTTTTCACCGCGTTGAATGCTTTTACGAAAATTAAATTTATGTACATTTTGGTATCGTCGTAAAAGCTAGATCACAGTTAACGAAATTGTTGTGTTTCGCGTACCTCTCGTTACGTATATTAAAAGGTTTTTCGGCAAATCGGTTAAACAGGTAGTTTTATAATATACATTTTGCAACATACAAATTCGTCCGACAACGCGACCGAAAAACCGAGGAATAAGGTCCGCAAATAAAATTTACGGCATCATCAGATATCTGAGCTCAATACAACGCAGTAAAAGGCTTACAAGAACACAACGTGTAAAAGGAAGAAGGAGAGGCAAAGTTCAAATTTAACAAGCCAGGTTATATGTATACAAACGGGAAAAGTTTTCTCCCATAATATTCCATTGAATTCAATTAAAGCCCCGTTCCATTTTTGCTGGTCACTCGTTTCGGTATTGCTCCCCTCTTCCCTGTAGCTCACGTAAATTCTCCGCTTTATCTGTTTCAGAAGATTCGTGGGCCACGAACAACAAGCCAACGTCAAGCGTGGCAAAAAGTCGATGTTCCTGGGTTATCGTGGTATATCTAATCGCGACAGTCTTCCTTAATGGCTCGTCTGTGGGAATCGTGGGCCTATAACAGCACCGCGATAAACGCGTCCCTCCGCGAAGGGCAGACGGAAGATGACGATCATAAGATTTTCAATTTCCTCGTGAGTCCTCTCAGCGCCATTCTTTCCGGCCATATCGGGCCGGTGCCTCGGCGCCCGTAGCTCCATTCATTAACGCAACACGATTTATCAATTAGCGTAAAAGGCAGCAATAGATAGTCGTTCCGATATGTCGTCCCCCCGCGATCCCCGGTCTCGACAACCCTCGTACTCCTCTCTTCTTCCTGATGACCGCGTCCGCCGCCACCTCTTGCCCCCCCCCCCCTCATGCGGCTGCGCGTCGCGGGGCAACCCCCCCCATCCTCTATCCCCCATTCTTCCAGAGCTTCACGTACCGGCACCACCACCGACGGGCCGCATGCGACGGCGCGCGATGCCTCGCGCATATGAGCGAAGGGTTGCCAGCTTTCATTAATGGAAAAGTGGGATTTCGGAATTTAAGTGCGTTTTCGAGTCCGTACTTGGTCACCTCGGGACGTATAACGTTAATAGCTCCTTCGGTACGCTATACGCTCTATAATGGACGATCGAAATGCGAGTAACTGTGTGGATCGAGAGACAGCGTGCGAGGGTGGGTGGGCGGTAGGAAGAGCGAGAGAGAGATAGAGAGAGAGTGAGATAGAGAGAGAGAGAGAGAGAGAGAGAGAGAGAGAGAGAGAGAGAGACGTATGACTGGTTACGTAATAAAGGCCGGATCGGTGGAATCCCATTAAGTGTCGAGACCTATATCAGATTCAATTAATATTAGTTATAACTGTGTAGGTTCCTGTTAATAAACCATTTCAGTTAGATTACTTTGCAAGGCGGAGGCACGAGGATGATTCGTTATTGGAATTGTTTATCGTTGACTTGTACCAATTGCACTCCGAGATCTAATTCCCTACTAAGTGAAAACGTGATTAATTCTCTCTGTTTGTCGTGAATTTAAACGCGTAATTGTTTGTCTTCGTTTGCCTTTCATTTTTCTCTAATATTGTTGGCTAACATGTTTGAGAAATTTTCATTAATACAGTTCGCAATTTTTAAAACAGTATTTGACATTTTTCATAATATTAAGAACTATTAGCACTGCGGCAGAAAAAAGGCTTATGCTAAAATAGAAATGTGTCACTGCTGATAGCGAAATGAACACTGATCAGGCATAGTTTATTTATTATTGCAACTACTTGTGATTAGAAAACCTATTTATGTTTACTTTCATTGTACATCCACTGTCCTATGGACTTCCTTGACAACTGGGCGTACATTGGACGTCCATTGCACCCGTTCTGGGCGTACAATGTTACGTTCAATGGATGTATTTGGGCTATGTGGAAACATTGGAATGAAAATGTGCATTATTGAAATGAACACATCAATCGCTGCTAAAGTAATAACTGGTATTGCAGATAGTAATCGGGCAAAAGCAGATAGTGATAACAGTAGCGTCAATAATAATTGAGACACTACTTATAATGAGTGAAAAATCAGAAGAATCTGCATGACTCTGTATGGGTGTACATGGTTCTAAATGATTCTACATGGTTCTACATGGTTCTACATGATTCTACATGGTTCTACATGATTTAGTATTTCCTAATAATTGATTTAGTCTAATAATCACTGGAAAAAGTTTCATTTATCAATCATGACAATCACATTAATTAGAGGATTGTACGATTTTTAGATTCGATAATCGAAGAATTAAAACTGAATGGTTCTAAAAGACCACATGCCATTGTCAGAAATGAAGATGAGTAGACATCAAAACAACTATAGTTTTCTTTATTGTCGAAAGAACAAAAAAAAAATTTATTACACTTAATCGTCTTGTGCAACAGCAATTAAGAAAATCATAAAATGGTTATCAGAATGTCGATTCAGTCAACTTCATTTGTTAGCGACGAAACGAACACCGAAAGAGAGGCCGAATGCGAAAGAGCGTGAAAGCAAGCGAGAGGAAGATATTAGGGTATTTACGCCGAAGAGCCAACCTGTTTGAGTCCCATCGACGGTTCGACTATGCGAAGGATGCGGTCGAGGGGGAGTAAAGATGCTCCGCGGGATAATAAAGAGACGCGGAGGCGCGGGCTGAGGTGAAATCGCCGGAGAATTAATTTCTTCCTCGATAACAGTTTCGCGCCTCGCCGCACACCGGCGACGCCGTTTCCCTGTAACCGCGAGCGTCGTGACACCCGCAATTCCGGATTTCCACGGTTCGGGCCGGAAGTGGTCTACGACAACGACGACATTGACGAGAAAATCGATAGTGTCCCCTCTGCCGGCAAGATCGCCCCGTGTTGCGATCGTAAAAAGCAGGCTGAGCTAAAAAAAAATGGCGTCAACGAAAATCATCCGCCGTGGATCCTTTGTACTTCCATATTTTATTTGTGTACGTCCGTTCGTCTTATTTTATGTACCTTCGTAAATCATCCCTGAGGCGTATAGTTACGAAAGGAATAACATATCAAGGCGAGTCGTGGATAACGACCGCGATCGAGGAACGCCGGGGCCAAACGATGGGTCGTGAAAGCGCGCGAGATAGCGGCGAGACGCAGAACGTGAGAAGGGGGGGGGGGGGGGGGGGGGGGGGGGGGGAAGGAGGGGGAGAGGGGGAAGGGGGGGGGGGGGGGGGGGGGGGGGGGGGGGGGGGGGGTGGAAAACAATTACACGTGAAGCACTAATCACGCAATTAATCTCAATCTATTTAATAACACCTTCATTACGAGGCTGGATACTAGTCTGCGCATCAAATCTCTTCTGGTTTCTTCTCCTGTATATGTGCCTTTGCATCCCCTCGCAAAACACAAGCAAACAGAAACGATCAGTGCAAGAGCATGTTATTACAACTGTCAGCGGATCATTTTCATAATTTTCATTAATACCGAATCCATCATGGACGGCAAAGTCCACGTATCTTTGAACGTCGGAAGAAGGAGGTATCTTGAAACACTGAAATGATGTTTACCTATTGACAAACCTCGACCACGCATCGTTCAATGATCAACTTCCAAAGTCCATTGTTCTTCTACTATGTGATCGAAAGAACGGAGAAAAATGAAGACCTAGTTTTAGCATTGGTTCTAAAAAATTGAGTAGTCCATTCGGAAGAACAGAAAAAATACAAAAGAGATGATCCGAAAGTTTGCAGACTACTCCCAAAAAATGCCAGGTGTTTCCATCTATTTGCCCCTCCCTGCACATATTGCTACTACCTTGTTATACTTTATTAACAAAAATACGGTAACAAGTAGTTTCCTGTAGAATGAATTTATCGCACCCCCAAAAAGTTTCCAGTGTCGTCATTGCAACTATTGTGTACGTAAACTTTTCAATTGTAACGCTTTGGTTTTTTGGTTCCAAGCCAAGCTCTGTTATCATGTACTATTAATAAAGGATTTAGTAAATATGCTGCTATTGATAGTTTATCGATGGCTTGTATAGTATAGTGTCCCCTCTGCCATCTTTTCGTCCGAAATCGAATCCTTTTCTCTGCCGTTCTCATTTATATGACCACCCACCACTCTGAAGTGCGTGCCTTCGACACGCCCCAGGTATATCGACGGAAACTGATTCGAGTGGATGCGAACGTGCGGCTGAGGCGGGACAAGCATTACGCTGATTCCAGTTTAATTGAAACCCGATGTACACGTTATATACGATACCGTCGTCGGTCCCAGCAAAAGGAGTCCCGGACGACGATCCGCTTGCCGCGAGTGAGTCTTTATTGGCGCAATGATACTGGCCGAGAGTAATTACGGTAATAATCGAGCTCCGGTTAAGAGGACGGGATTTCCTTAACGATCGGCACAAGAACGACGAGGACGAATTACCGGCGGTTGACCGAGAGTCAGCATCGTGGCGGGCAGCGGCTGTAAATTCGAATGCAAAAACGCTCTTTTATATCAATAAGCGAGGAAGATAAGTGGAAAGTTAGTGGCGCTTAAATTAAACGACTGGGGGGAGG
The DNA here is from genome assembly GCA_030522945.1 of Trichopria nigra. NCBI lineage: Eukaryota > Metazoa > Arthropoda > Insecta > Hymenoptera > Diapriidae > Trichopria > Trichopria nigra. The sequence continues at coordinate 12,869 of JAPYZR010004882.1, forward strand.
GTGTTTTTATCTAGTGCTTTATCGCACTTCGTAAATTATCTTGAATTAGACGAGATATACCTCTTTATTTACTACAGAGTGGCCACAACACGTGGATTTAACGCAGAAAGTATATGATTTCATTTAAAAGGTTGTTTTTTAAGTCTAACGCTGACTAATTACCATAAGACCGTCGTTAAGGTTATTGCCGTACGAGTTACTATTGTGTGAAATATAAATATTTCTGACCCTTGGAAAGATGCGATTAAAATCTCTGCGTTAGTGCAACGGAAGGTCGAATAAGAATGAACGACGCGAGGAAAGAACGGGTTAGTAGTTTATCGAATTAAGGCAATTAGCGGTACAACCGTTCTTCTGCCACGCCACTTAACCGCCTATCTCTGCGGACACTCGAAAGCTTTTCGAGTTTCGCCGTGCCTGATAACCCATACAAGGCGATAAAGTTTACACCTCCGCGACGACGAGATTCATGAATGAAATCCGTACGGAAAAAGGAGATGTTTCGTCGTGTTCTTTTTTTTTTACCTGATAACATTACACGTTACGAAAGTGTGAATTCAAATGTTTGCGTGCAAACTTCGTCCAAGTCCTTTTTCCAATTAAATATATTCATTCCATTCATAAGCTGGAGAGAGTTTTAAATTTGCGATTTTTTTTTCATTCAAGTAAATGAAACTTTTTTTTCTCTCCGGCGAACCTTTAATAGAACCTGGACCACTTTCTAAGACTAAAGAGTTCTTTATTTTATTGTTTTTCATTTATTCGTATAATTCCTTCTTTTATCATATGAAATGTATTATTTGAGTAAAAAATAAGTTAAGACTTACGAAATCGGATTTTCCGAATACCCACAATGTACTCTGCGGCGAAAATGTTTGAAAATTATCTCGCCATAATCCCGGCCAACCGGAAGGGAATAAAAGGCTAGAACTTACATGCCAAGCTTTGGCTCCGGCGCGGTGCGGCGGCTTCGCGTTTTTCGAACATCCTCGCCATTAGGGACCTCCGTCTCGAGCCTTCCCCGGTCGGCCGGAAACTGCAAACTCTCTTTTAATTCCCGGGGAAATTTGAATAAAGTTACCGCGAGCCTGTCCAAGCAGAGTATTAGGACGGGATTCGCCGTAACGGCGGCGGCGGCGGTGCGTCGCAGCTTCGTCCGGCGGCAACATTTTAAACTCGCATTTGGCTGGCTTAAGCCCCAACTTTATCCACGAGGCTTCGCCGCGTAGGTGGCTGATACCCACGTGCTACGTCGGTACAAACCAAAAACGACGTTTCGATAGTCGCGGCTGGTTACGTACGCGGAGTGCTGCGAAAATATTCGGCTTCCGTCCAAACTTGAGAAAATTTCATTTTAAATTCAGCCAATCGACACTTAAAAATTCAATTTCCCAAGCATTTACATCGGATTCCGCATCTGCGCGACGGCGCGGCTGTGTATATGAATTTTATTAAACATATTCGCAAGTATTTTAATAGGGCAAGTCTCAAGTTCCCTCCGATACATCAAAAGAAATTGCGAACGATCAAAATGGTGTATTGTGCAACTAGCGAACATTTTTTTGTCCTTTATCATGCTTATTTCATAAATGGTTAGATTAATTAGTGTTTGTATTTGCTATACGATTGTTCTATTTTTCCGTCCCGATTACAGAAACAGACGGTTAGTAGCGGTTATTATCTAAGTAGTGACAGTCAACATTTCGAATTTTGAATTGTGGGATTCTAGTATTTAACATGTAAAGATATTAAATCTGTATTGTAGCATTAGTGTTATTGATAAAAATATATGAAATGCGAGGCTTTTCAGTTCAATCGCTACGTGTTAAATTTCGTCAAAAACTACAAACTTTACATCTTCCAAACTAGACTTCAATACTATCTGAAGATCTCAGATCCAATAACATCCTAGAGAGTAGCAACCCAAGCAGCAAATCAGGTCGAAATTACGTCTTTTCGACCTTCCATCAATTAATGAAAGGTCGAAAAGTGGTAATTTCGACCCGATTTGCTGCCATGGTTGGACAGTGGTAGGTCTTTATTCCGGCTTTATCACACTATCGTCATCTTCTAGCTTTGCATGTAAATCTTTGTTAGCGATGACGGCAAATTTTTCACGTAACTAAATGCCTAAACGTGGAAGAAAAAACTAAAGTGTATTTTAACGTTTCCGTTATTTCTTATCGATTTTGTACAGTGGTCCTACCAAGACAACCTTTTTCTACAATGCATATAACTCCTAAACTTTTGGTCCAATCCGTTTTCTAATGTTCAACAACAAAAGAGAAAAATTATTTTCCATTCATAGTTTTACTGGTCTTTTTAAAACAAGTGCACTTATTGACCTGGGATCAAAAAATACTACTTTGATCCCGTCACAAATTGTAATTTTTACCATTTCTTTTAAAGTCGCGTATTAAAGTGATTTATAACTTTCTGGACGTTCTGCATTGATCTCAGCCATACCAAAATTTATATTTCTGCCGATACCAAGAAATAAAATTGTATTTCTTTCACTGCTAATATTTGTTTACAACGAATCGGTTGATAATAATACGGATGGCACAAGGAAGAATATCGTCTTGAGAATTTTTATAATAGATAATTAAACGCGAACTGTTTAAATGGAATCAACATGCGCTCCGAGTATGAAATCCGTACTTACGACGCCGAGATTTACGAGAACTCCTTTAGGATTACCTGTTTCGAATTCTGGGATTCCGTACCCAATTCAATTAAGCACTATCATATGATTCATTCACGTCAAGTTTAATGCCCTATCTGTCATCTGATGATATAGTTCAGCTAACTTGATCAAATGTAGTTGTTTTCTTATCTCAGTTTGACAAGTTAAAATTAGTTACCTCACGTAATGGAATGAAAATGATACGCATTGCGTTCTGTTTAGTTTCACGTTTCTAAGTAGGATGTCTTCAGCGCATTATGCGAATGTCATATGCGAAATCACATTATATTAATAGAATGAAACAACATTGCTATTCAAAATCGACAATTATATTTATGAGATGATAAAAATCTTTGAATGATGGCTATTCAGCATGATAATGATTCAGCATCATAAAATAGTCTGAGAATCGACAGAAAGAAAGCGACAATACGGTCAAGACTCGGTAACCGTTATTATTTCTCTAACATTCGCAACCATAATTTCTGAAAGGTTGGTCCATTACTACATTAAGGTCAGGCGATTGAATTTCGACTTCCAAGACTAGGCCAAGATTGGACTTCTGTTGGTAAAATACTGATCCACGTGTCAAATGACCAATTGACGAATTAAACATTCAAAACATGAATTCTTTTTATTATATGTTGTACTTTTTGCTGTTCTTCAAGCAGCATTCGACAATATGAAATATAAAGTACAATCACATTTTTGAAAATGTCATGATCATCCGTTCAATACAGGACGACGATCATTACCAGACAAAAAATTCCACAAGTAAGATTTTGTTTACGTATTATTGTTGACGTATAGTAAGTATTATTGTCGTCGAAATTGTCTAGTCTTGTTTTCTACTAGGGAACAGTTGTTTCGAATGAAATGGGAGATGGAGCATGGTCACATTGTACAAAATGTATTTGTTTCAGAAATCATCGCACGAGGAAACTATCAATAATCAAATGACAAATTACAAAACCTCCCCGATCATGTCGGAGTAACCACCGAGGTACAATGTGCCATCAAACACTCGGGAATCTCGGCAACTGAAGGATTAATCACGGCAGCGTTATCAACGGACAAGTTACCGCCGACAGCTAATCGGGCATTGACATTTCAATATGAAGTAGTCCTCGAGAATTTAGCGAGACCGGTAACGGATCTCCGAATTCGATTCCTCCTTGTACCAGAAGCGAGTTTGAGGGGAGGGAATGTCGGAAGGAGGCCAACTCCTCGACCCTATTAAAAAGCCCGTTTCCGCCTCCGTTTCTAAAAGCCTCTTACGGCACTCCAGGCAACTGCGAAAGCACTTGAAAGCTCCTGAAAAGCCCGAGCCGACAACACTTCCCTGGTTGAGTGCCGTCCCGCCAGGAGGGCGCTCTGCGACTTCGCACCCTGTCACGAAGATACCGAGGTTACTCTCCCTCTTCACTCGCGTACCTCACGGTCCCTTCCCTCCGCCGTCCCTTGTTTTCTCTCTTTCTCTAATTCTCTAGCTCGCTTTCTGTCTCTCCCAGCTCTGTCAATCTTGGCCCTCTTACTACTTCCCGTGTTATTTTCACGGTCGCTCTTACTACTGACGCACCCTTCGTTTCACTGTCGCCTTCCTCCCTTATTCTTGGGCACTTTCTTGCTCGTTCTCGCTCGCTCTTTCGCCGTCCCGCTCGCTCTCCTGCATTCGTATTGTCTTTGAATTGTTATCGACGGCTTCCTTGACTGTTTCCGTTTCTTTTCTTCATCTTCCATCTTACTTTACACTCCGCCTCCTTTCACTCTGTACCATTCTCATCTCCCTTTCAATTTGTGTTCATGGCATTCTTCTCCTCTTTCGCTACTTTCTGCCTCGGTGTGTTCTTGTTTTTGGTCGTTCACTTATTATATCTGTGTCTGTTTCTACTTAATTGACTTGTGCTATCGCTTTTTTATTTCTGGCTTGCCTTTATTTTCGACTTTATTTCCTCTTTGATTTATTATTTTTATTTGGGTCCCTTCGATTTGCAATTTATATCCCCCTTTAAATCTTAATGATTTCTACGTACTTTTATTATGTTATATTGTAATAAAAAATGGTTTTTAATATAATAAAAAATCAGAAACGTCTTTCTATTATGACTTTTAATTACAAACTGAAGGAAGTCTTAAAAACAAA
>JAPYZR010004883.1:0-19210 GCA_030522945.1 Trichopria nigra
TATATATACTTTAAATGAATCGAACTTTGGCGTAACGTCCGTTGCATCTGGCGTATGCGCAAATCGTGCACATGTTGAGTTTGGTACGACTGCTCGGCCCTAAAGCAGTTCGGCTGTAGCCGTGTATAGCACTATTGTAGTTGTGCAATCGAATAACGTAGAGGGATAGCAGGACCACCGACATTCACGGTCTGCTTGATTCGGTTTTATGGTGGCCACTATTATTATCCCAGTTTCGTGGTGAAGAGTGCTTTAGAAAATTACACGGGAAAGGGGACGATTTAAAGAAATTAGAATTGCAACTTTCATTTGAAATATTTATAGAACTCGCAAAAACGATTGATACAAGTTATGGGTAAATAAGGAAACACAATGATTTATTATTATCCTGCGAAAAGTGCCGCGTTAAATGTTACGAAATATAAATAAATGTACGATATTACAAAATTCAGTTTTTCTTCTACTACGTTGGCATTAATATTTCCGCTTCATGCAATTACAATACACGAGTTTATTATAATTCTTTGACTGTTTTCCTGAAAAACCTTTCTTATATTTCAATATCCTTTTGTCTTTCTTATTTATTTTTGTCAATTTTACGTTCTTTTTTTCCCGATCCTTTACGAACTGTCTGATTATGGCAAATGTAATAAATTTGTTTTCGATTTTCGTTTACTTTGCAACGTTTCATATCTTTTACATTATTAACAATTTTATAATGTTTAAAGATTGACACGCTTTAATGAATTTTTATCAAACTTAGCGTTCAAGGATTTTTGGTCATGCGTCTGATGACTGTTTTTAAAAATTCTAAATACCGGATACAATACTGACGATAGACGAAATTATTAACAATTAATCGAGTTCTCTTGAAACTTGTTAATAAAGAGTTTTTGGGATTTTTTTTAAATCCGCTAATTTGAATTTTTTTAAACTGACTCAAAAACCTTTAGGTACCAAGTTTTTTATAAAAATCCACAAAATTTTGCCATTTTACACGCATGGATTTAATATTACAAATGAAAATGATTTTTTATCGCCGTTTATGACTTTTAAAGTTATTTCAATGTCATTGTTTATGATAAAATTCTATAAATTGAAAATCAAACAAAAAAATTAAGTACTTTTTTAAATCGCATTTATACATTTTTCTTTGAAAACCTCGGTATTTGAAAAATGCTTTACTTTGGAACCACTAAGGTGGTTCTTGAACGGTTAACAAACAAACTTAATATCACTAAAAAAAAATACAGAAATTGACCAGTGTTTTTATCTATCCCGCAGAAATGCCAGAAGCAAACGGACCGCTGCCCTTGCAGGACCTCGAGAGTTTGCTGCACCAAACCCTGGGACCCTCGCTCAAGGTCCAAAGCGTCGAATGGAAGCACCTGACGGACCCGGGCGAGAACTTCGGCAGCTTGATTCTGTCGATTAACGCCAAGGTCATCCTGAACGGCAAACCGGACACCCTCCACCTCGTTTCCAAAATGCCACCCAGCTCCGCGTACCTCCTCGATCTCTTCAACAGTCCGATGGTATTCAAAAAGGAAATCTACTTTTACAAAACGATAGCCTCGAGTTTCCTGCAGTTTCAACTCGAATGCGGCTTCCGGGCAGACCAGCTCATAAAGCTGGTGCCGCGCTTTTACGGCGGCAGGCTGAGCTTGACGGGTGACGAGACTTTCGACGGCCAGGCTGGCATCATCCTCGAAAACCTTAACTATTCCGGCTACTCCGTCCTCGACCGTCTCGTGGGTATGGACAGAGAGCACATGGAGTACACCGTCAAGGAACTCGCCAAACTCCATGCCATTTGTATCGGTTACAAAATAAAGAAACCCAATGAATTCAAGGAACTAATCCTACCAGGTCTCGTTCAGCCGAGCAACGACGTGGCCGTAGACTGCATCAACGAGATGGTGAACAAGGCGGCGGAGAACTTGAAAAAAATGGACGAAGCCAAACCGTACGTCGAGCGCATTAACAAGACCCTCCAGTACGGCGACGCCGTCACGGCCAGGAACGAACCCGTCGACGAAACCTGGGGCACCTTCGTGCACAGTGATTTTTGGGTAAACAATATGATGTACCGACACGACAACTCGGGCAAGATCACGGGAATGAAGATGGTCGACTTCCAATTGAGCACCTACGATTACGGCACCCACGATCTCATCTTCTTCCTGCTCTCCAGCGCCAAGAGGGACGTCATCGACGATCATCTTCACGACCTGATAGCGTCCTACTTCGAAGCTCTGGTCGACTGCCTCCGTTCTCTGAAGGTCGACGTTAAGGAATACACGCGGGAGAACTTTGACAAATTGATAAGAAGCAGCGCACCGATTAGGTTCGCGCAATGCATTATGATGGTCCAAGTGATCAAAGCGCAGCGCGGATCCGCTCCGGACGTGAATAACGTCAAGAATCAGGACGTTTTCCTCAGTATCGGGAAGGGACGCAGCTACGACGACAAGCTGCTGCACATACTTCAGACTTACGCGAAGAACGATTGGCTGGTACGCTAATCGTCATTCAACATCTGAACTAGCAGTACGCGTTACTTACCTTAACTCCATTTCGCAGCGCGGCGTGGCGAACGTCCACGGACGATGCCTGTGATAGAAGCCGAGAGAGGGAATGAACCAGAGTAACATGAATATTCGCGCACTTCTTCATTCCAGTGAAATTTCCAGCCGGCATTCGCGATTACGATCTCGTATTCACCGTGATTTCCATCAACTTCCGTAGTTTCTCGTCATTATTGCGAATTCTGGTCTTAGGCTAATTAATGTTCGTCGACATTTTTCGGGTCTCAAGATTAGTTTCGATACAACTCCTAAACATTGCTCGACTTCCGTATCACATTATGGCTTAGTTAATTCTTCGTTTCAGTGAAGCGTTCGGATGAGGTGTATCCCAGTAATCGAAAAAGGATTCAAAAGCATTCAAAATGGACCAAATCAGGACTAAATGTATAAAAATGAATTCGTTTTATCGTGTTTTAATCCTTCGTAATCCTTTCCTCGAATGCTTTTGAATTTGCTTTTGAATTCGAAAATACTCTTTCGATTACTGGGTACAGAATCACTAGGACGTGGTTCGAGAAGAGCAACGAGCAATGAGAAATCTTTGAGATGAACTTGAAAAACGAACCAACAACCAGTCATGAGGCTTGAGAAATGTTCTAATGATCTTAACGTGAATCTGACAAAAGAGTACAATCATTATCGATGTAGATAAATTGCGACGGCCAAACGATTAATTTATTGACGTTATTTTATGACGTGGCGCGTGTTTGAAATATTCAATCTAAGTGTTAGACACCGAAATCGTTTCTTTTGTTTTTTTTTTTCTTTTCTTCTTGTTTTTCTTCTTTTTTTTTTATAAACACTCGGACAAAGGTTTGTATATCGCACTCACCTCAAGAAGGTCGGCAACCGCGTCGGGTAAATTGAATTCTCTAACGACGCGCAGTCGCACCTGCCGATTGATTTCGTGGCGGGAAGATAGCGGGAGACTAATGGCCCGTTGGCAGCTGGGAGATTGCCGCAGCTTCTGTTCCCTCTTTAGCATTGCAGCCATTGCCGCCGAGTCTGGAACTGAGTGGACACTTGTTAGAATATTGTTACATGAAAAAAAAAAAAAGCTTAGCACATTGTAATAAATTGATCACGTATAAGCACAAGGAAGCGATTTATTATTTACCGAATCTCATTTTCGATTATTGCACATGTGTATTCGACCAATCAATCAAAAGTCGACCCAATAAATGCTTTTTTCGTTTCATCCTTTTCATTCAGTAGTCCACGCAAAGATAAAACTCCCTGAATATTAATGTACGTAACAATAAATTCGCAAATTTGAATCTTTTTATTTGAATTATATTGCAGCAAGAATATAATTTAATAATTTTCAGAAATAAGGTCTTTACTCATTTTTCTTTAACCCCTTCGCTGTGAGCGTCGAAATCTCAAATATAAATATGGGTCCAAAATGTGCCCAAGTTTCCAGAGGGGTTAACATCTTAATAATTAGAAAAATAGCTTTCTTGTTTCTTATTTCGTGTTAAAAAAATAATCCGAAGAATCAAGTATGATTCGAATTTCCCGCAAACCACTGACGTCACGATACTCGATTTTAAATGATCTGATTTCAATCGCACTAACATATTGACCGATGAAATGATTTCTTTTTTATGACGTTTCGACTGAGGATAGGCCTCTTCAGATTTCTATATTGGATTTCGATAAGACTAAGGTCATACCATCAAGAATAGATCATTCAAATACTGTATATAACTATAAGCAATTAATTTCAATTAAATCATTAATTTAAGAAGGATTTCTCCCTGTATCATGAATTTTCTCATTTTTCATTACGTAGTCAAGTCAACATGTTCAAGCAGTAAAGTGTGGCATACGTAGTCTCAAAAGTACATATCATCGCCACACATATATTTACGATTTTCTTTTTTAACGTCATGCGTTACAAAAGTAAATATCCAACGTAATAGTAAAGAACAATCCTATGTAAATATTCAAAGATGAATATTATTTAAATTTATTTATTTATTAGAAAAGTGTGAATCGTTACCTGGAAGCGCAGCTGCGAGAATATCGACTCCCGCAGCACCCATGGCTCGTGGCTTCTCATCCACCATGTAAAGCGTGTCTGGAATGTCAGGAATGTATCGCGCCCTTCGCAATCTTACGAGTTCCGCCTCTTGAACCATTTGTTCTTCGACTAACGCCTGATAGTAAAAATCACCGTCAGACTCTAGTACAACAATTGCTAAGTACAATGTATTCAATTTGTACAATACAAACCTTTATTTCTTCATAATACGGCATAAAGAGCCGAGGCCGTACGAATAGCCCATTCTTCTTTCCTCCTCTAATCCAGGCGTTGATTCGCAAGTTTTCTCTTTCATCTCCGATCATATGACTCGGAGGTGTTGACACCAATCCCCTCCTTATAGCCTGGACAAAAATACAAGAAATTTTTCAGATATTTTTCTACCTCGACGTAATTGTTATGTTTACATATACCATTATGTCGATAAATGTTGTTATTTTTGCAAATTGTCATATTTTTATTCTTTTAAAAAGTTTGTTCGCAACGCTCTTTACCTGAGCGAGTATTTCACTATTCGGTGGTAAGACGTGATCCATCCTGACGAGTGGAAGAAGCTCGCTGAGTATTTCACGCAACTCGATATCGCTAAGGTCCCTCTTTTTGATGCCTTTCCTCGCGACCGAGTGAACGGTGTGGCTTAGCAAATTTGGTTCACGGTCCTCCATACGTCGAACGAGTTCCTGTTCGCCCCATTTAAGAACAGCCTGAAGTACTTCAAGCTCGCTAGCCTGGAGAAAGTGGCTCTGTAATACATTCATTAAGTGCGCATGATCCAATTGGTGAAGAATCGGAGAAGAAGCAACTGGCTGGAATTCTTCCCGAAGATAATGCAATGCCTGTCGGTGAACCCATGAAGAACCGTGTGGTTGGCTACCCCACCTGTGTAATACAGCAGTACCCAAGTTTCAGAAATATTTTATCCATTTACAGGTGATTACATTACTTTTGATAAATAAATTTCTATTCAAGACAAATACCTAAGAACTGTTGGAAGTGATTCTAGCGTAAGCCATTCTAATATGAGATCTTCACAGCCTTGCGATAGAATATCTAACTCCAGAAATCTACCAATCTGGTATAATTCCATGGCTTCCTCTAAAGGACTAGGTCTCATTCGACCTGTATGTGTTAACGCTTGAACCTGAAAGAGAAAATTTGCATTTATAATTTCTTCATCTAGTTCCAACAAAAAATCTCATAACAAATGTCGATTAGTTGTTACCCTGAACCACATTCATCACATCAATTACAAAAGATTTTAAGAATAGGAAATATTCCTTAAGCAAAAATTTCATCACTTTTATCAACAAAATTAAATTTACCTTTAAATTTAACATCTGGACTCTATCAAATTTAATTGCAAAACTGAAGAAAAAAATTGAAATTGGTTCGAACAATTCGAAGATGCATTAGACAAAAATAAGAATCGTACCTCTCCTAAACTACCAGCGCTATTTCCACAGCCACTGCCTCTAAGGATGAGCGACAGGTCCACAGTATCCAGGTACACCGCATGCAACAGCACACGCGCATATCGCTTCGGAATGACGGACTCATCCAGCACTATTCTAGTCGGTATGTGAAGGGCTCTTTCGGTGTGATCCTCGCCAGACCTGGTTCTCCTCTGTATCAAATTCCGGAAAAACGGGGACCGTGCCGAAAGTATCGCTTTGTGACATGGCAGTTCCAGCTTGGGTCGGAAACCGTATTCCGAACTACCGCTGTCCGGTCTTTGGTAATCACTGTCCGATGTGAACACCAGTGCAGCATCCGCATAATCGCCAGTGTCGAGTAAGTATCTGAGATCGTGCTCGAGCGGATTCGGTGTACCGAATTCCTCGCCCAAGCGTCGTAAGAGATTCGCATCTAACGAGGTGTCATGCGGACAAATATCACCTGTATACAGGTAGCGCAGCAACGCCGAGAACATCTGGACTTCCAGATTGTGGTTTCGCAGTTCCAGGCATATGCGTGCACCGTAACCTATAGATGTCAATGTAATATTATCTTTGTGAGTATATAGGACATTTAATTGAAATTCATATTTAAAAATTCAAATGTACACTCTGCTTACCAGGACATCCTGAAAGTAAGTCTCTGAAATAAGGGCAGCGTGCAGATAAGAGAGCTCTGTGAACTGGAAAACAGGCTCCTCGATATACGAGATCAACGTCAGTGCAGTGCTTGTAATCATACAGTGTTGAAAGATCTTGCTTGAACGTCGCAGCTGGCGGCCTAGCCAATTCCGCTTGGACGTGCAAGTCTTTTAATGCGGCAAGTGCTTCATATTCTTCCAGAAGGGCACCCGCCTCCAGAGGGCTCCATGTTGAAACCAGCTCTCGAATAATTCTACCATGATCGCATGCCTTAGACGAACGCCTTCTTCTAATAAACTTTTTCCTCAAGGTTGCAAAGCCAGTCACCTTCTTTTTTCTTTCCCTGTATGAAATCAAGCAATAAGTCATTAAATGTCAAATGATAGTTTAAAATGTGAAAATAATCTATTTTGAAATAATGTCATCAAAGACCTTCGTAAAATAATATTGACGTATAGATAATTATACAAATTGTAATTATAGACCATGGTTATACACATGTCAACTTTGTGTACAGTGTGAACAATGCCACAAATAATCGATTTTTCTAATCTGATGCGCGAAACGCGGTTTAAAACCGATAACCTTTTATAAGCATAAAGACTATCTAATACTTCAAAAAAATGTTGGACGGTCCCAAAGTAAAATCACCTAAGGAAAAGTTGAACAATCTTTTCGAATTTGTAGATAACAATAAAAATGAGATATTTGAAGATTTAAAAACAGCCATTGCTATTCCTTCTATTTCTCATGATTTGGATCATTTGGACGATGTGATAAAAATGGTACGAGTAATGTTAATTTTCCTATTATTAAAGAATTATGCTAAGTTTTTTAATGAGAAAAACGTATATTATGTTAAAAACAAAAACATTTTAGTTGGATTTGTGCAAAACAACTCTCCAAGATCTCGGTGCTTTGGTTCAAGTATCCGAATGTGAAGATCAATCAAACAGTGAGGAATCTTTACCTCCAGTATTATACGCAGACTTGTTTGTTGATGATGAATTGAAAACCTTATGCATTTATGGACATATCGGTATTTAAACAAAATATAATAGGTTCATAAACAACAATTTTTAAGTATAAATTTTGATATCTGCCAATTATTTGAAATTTCATCTATATCTGGCAAAATTAATACGAAGTAAATTTAAAATGATCGTTATGTAAATTAAAAGTTGGAATAGTATATGTATTTTATGACGACAAATTTTCAAATATTGTTTTCAATTGCATAATAGATATTCCATTTTTAAAAACCGAATCCTCTGATGAAAACATTATCAAAATGGTTGAAAAAGATGGAAGATTATTTGGTCGTGGAATATCTGAAAGTAAAGGTCCTCTTTTCGCTTGGTTCAGTGCACTGAAAATTTACAAAGCACTGAAGTTACAACTTCCAGTTAACGTCAAATTCATAATAGAAGGAACTGCTGAAAAACATAGTCGGAGTTTAATGCAAACCTTGCCTACCAGATACGATTTTCTTAGTAATATCGAATTTGTCTTAATGACAATTGGCAAAAAAGTTAATGAAAAACCATGTATAAAATATGGCTACCGAGGAATTTGTCATTTTTCATTGAGTATAAGTTGTGGACATAAAGATGTACACAATCGTTACGGTGGTGCATTTAGTCAACCATTTATTGATGCAGTTCACATTATGAGTTCCTTAGTGAACAAAGAAGGCAAAATAGCAGTAAAGGAAGTAAGTTTTCATGATAATAGTTTCTTCTAGTTATTTTAGAATTCTGGCATATTTACAGTTTATGGATGACATGAAAAATATAACTGTGGAAGAATATAAACATTGCGTAGATCCTTTCTTTTCGAAGGATAACCTTAAAGAGAAAACTGGATTGAAAGCATTTTCACATAAAGAAAAAGATAATCGTATCGTGGCTCATAAAACGAGGATACCAAGTTTAAGTGTGCATGAATTTGACACTCCAAAATCTGATGGAAAACATATTTCTAAACTACCTTGCAAGTAATTTGATGACTTTAAAATATATACCTGACATGCGTATGATTGGAAACTCACACATTTAACTTAAATATAAATAACATATTAAAGTTAAACTAAACTTGGTTGTTTAACCAACTTTACTTTGTTCATTTACTATAAAAAGTAGTAAATTCTAATTTATGAGGAAATTCTTATAAGAAATGAATTAATGAACCAGTGTCCTCTGTTGCGTGTTGAAAATCAATATTGTTAATCAATCACAGTAGATACTTATACTGCACATAATATGTTCTATCAAAATTACTTTACGGTATAATAGAATTTAGTCAATACATATATTTTATTTTAATCATAAATTTAATATTTATGAATTCAAAGAGTTATAGCCAAATTTTCTGTACGCTTGGTACCAAATCAAACAGTTGATAGAACGAAAAAACAATTTAAGGACTTTATAAAGCATCTTTGGAATAAGTCTAAGAAAGTAAACGAATACTCGTTACATATGGATTTAGGATTTGATCCTTGGGCGGAAGATCCTGAATCTTCACACTACAAAGCAACAGCATCAGCTATTGAAAAAGTAACAACCTTATACAAATAACTTAATCATATCTAAATATCTTTGTTTATGTTTTAAAAATGTAAATTTTATTAAACCTTGATTTTTATTGCAAGGTTTATCAAGCTAAGCCGGTTTTTATACGAGAAGGTTATACAAAACCTGTGATTTCTATATTTCATAATGCAAGTCCTAATATAAATATAGTAGTGGTTCCCATTAGGTATGTAACTATTATAATTTTCAAAAGTTTTACTCTAATATTATTTATAATATACTTGATGATTTCTTTTGTGTCTTTAATAATATAATTTATTTTTCTGAATAATTAGTGAAAAGAATGATGACCTACATACAGCTTCTGAGTCTATTTCTACTATAAATTTCATCAATGCCATCAAATTTGTAATGGCATACATGTGTGAAATGCATGATATGTAGCAATTAAAATTTTGAAATGATGGTTAATATTAATGTTCCGATGGTTATTTAAGAATAGTATCCTTTTTAATTAAAACGTCGAACATAAAACAATTTCTCAAACAATTTCTTGCCATAATAGTGGCATTATTTAAAATTATTCTTTTGACATCACAAATTACTATTAAGATTTTTACCTGATAATGATACCAAGCTGATCTGGATTTCCGGAAGACGAAAGCCTGGCAGCCTGCACTGGGTCTCCGCCGACAGCAGCAAGGCTCGAAGAGGCTGATGCTCCCATTCTTTGTGTCATGCATGTATCATCTTCTTGTCTTCCTGTGGACCAGCAACTTCCACTGCCGTCTCCACCTCCACTTTCTCCACTGCGATGCAGTGCACACGGAATTAGAGCCCGAAATACGTTCATCGCTCACCCAGACACCAGCCTAAAACAGTGTTAAAAATTGTCATCACCCGAAGAACGATAAATTTCAGTTTAGCTATTTAAATATACCCAAAAAATGTTACATATATGCATGTATTTATATATAAATGAAAGTAAATAAAATCAAAATTACTTTATGCATATTTTTATCTGATTGAACTTCATATTTTTATTATGGCATTAATCGACAGAGATATCCAGAAATATCTCAAAATCTCACTATTAAGAAAATCATATATATATTGATATTGATATTTCATTTAATCAATATTTATAGTTGTTGTAATAAAGTTTTATGAACTGTAATGAATATGCGTATTAAAATCATTGAACACAGACGCTTATAGAAAAACTTAGCCCATGTTAAATAGTGGAATGAATTTTTGATCTCTAGCACGATACGTCTATAATAACAGTGAAAAAGACACTCTTATTTAAATGTACATTGGTTGTCCTTCTTTACTCCAATCCCATCTTCCCTATATGCTCAGGAATTCTATATTCGTCTATATTCATTGTAAAAATCTTTTCGTTCTTTTCTCACTTTTCTTACTCAAATTTGTTACAATCAATTGATCGGAAAATCACGCTAATTTATTGCAAATTCTACAAAAAATTTGACAATGAAATTTATGATAAATTTTATATTCTTTTTTGGAATAAGGAAAAAATGTCCTTGAATTGTATCATAACAGAATATGCTTTCAAATACGGTTATTTTTAATCCCAAATGACATATTGACGCATTGTAACATTTTATATATACTTATAAGACATTTTAGACAGATGTATAAAAAATACATTGCACACAGTGACAGTACTTAGATTACACAACTAGTGTAATAAACTGATTTAAGACAATTGTGATTGTCACCCCATGTGTGAAAATATTCTTAACTAAGATCACTTTCCTATATATTTTGCATACAACATGTTCTCAAACAATATTCAAGAATATGAATGGTTTTAAACATTTTTGTTCGTAAAGACAAAAAAAAAAATAAGAAGTAACAATTCACATTTCTGACGTTTCAGAAAACAGCACAAACGGCTCGTAGATAAATTTTAAGTTTTAGCATTTATTAATATTTTAAATAAATTCTTTCAATGTTTCCTCATTAAACTAATAACTCTCAATGATTTACAAACAATATTTTCATAATACATAAAACTTTATTCTCATTGCTTGCGACATCTCAATTTTTTATAATCGGATACTTTTAAATTGAAACAACATTATAGAGATTAATACTATGACGATATATAAGCGCAATCAACATTTTTAAAATTTTAAAATGACGTTTACTTCTCCAACGTCCATTTTTACTGCACTAAATAACACGAAACCCTATAACACATTTTTGATTAAGAATAACTATTCTTTTTATTAATATTCAATAGCTACCTTCAAAGTGTGTACATAAAATTCGTAGCTGTGTTACCGGGTGGATAATATTAGAATCCGTTGTTAGATCAAAAACTTAATTTTAACTGAAGCTTCCTGCAACTTATCCTTAATAAATTATTATATATCTATCATCTCAAAAACAATAAAAGAAATAAACGACGACTGTCGCAGATCGCTCGATTTCCAATGTATACGGCGGTGAAAAAATCGATGACCTTAATTGGTAAATTCCCTGCAACGTACGATCTAAACAGTGCGAAAAAATTACGAGATTGGTGATTGAACATTTAATGTGACATGAGCTCACGAAAGAACAACATCGAACCTTTATAGGCTGACGTCAAAAGGACATTTCGCGCTGTTTTCGATCAAAGATCGTTTCACGCTAATTGCCTGTCAGCTGAACCACCTCGCGGACCAGCTGTTTCGGGGGTTGCAAGTTTCGTGATTTTTTCCCCCTCGGGACCCACCCTTAAACGCGGGACCTTCGCGAATCTTCCCAGAGTCCAGACACCGTCATGAACGTGTCTTAAGCCGTTTCAGGTATCGTTTTCATATAGGAAAGCAGTTCGACCTACATAAAAAAATCCCTCGGAAACCCAGCGTTTATCTCGGCAACACCTCAAATCGTCCCAGTTGCCAAGCCCGAATTCGATCGTGCCTCGGGGGGCCGCCCTTACCAGTTTTTGGTGAAACGTTACCTGGGTCCTTCGTGCGCATATTTTTGATCGTTTATTACGACCTTAGCGAAACATCATCTAGTTCGGTTGCACGCAAACACCCGTCACACAACACACCGGCGGCCATGTTTACATTCAAATGCACCCACAGTGGAGAACGGAGAAAAAAATTCACCCCCGAGTCGCCAAGACACGGATATACCCTACAAATGCGGCAGATTGTAGGATTTCAGGACACCAGGCATGAGGACACTTGGATAATTCGCGATAGGACTCTTGGGATTTCACCCAAATCGAGACGATGCAGACGCATTTTTCTGCACGAACCGTCCCTTTGATCCCGTTATCGCATACTGATGCCCACTGCAGCCAACTTGATAGTGGATGCGAAATCGTCCTCCCACTCTTCCTTGAAGTTTAATTCAAATGTCTCCATCAAGTGTCATTTACAAATCGAATTGAAATACCCAACGAAAGTTGTTAATTCATTCTTAGAATAAACGAGAATAATCTTAACAATTTTCGGCCACAGTGAAGTTTTCTCGGGCATTTCGAATTCGAGTTTCGAATTCAGAATGTCAACTATGCAACAATCGACAGCGGCCGAAGTCAAAGGCGATCCAAGAACAGTATAGGTTTATTCATTTTATTTCCAATGATATTGGAAAGTAACATTTTTACTTTTAACACTGATTTTAGGTGGATCATTCTTTCTCTTTATTTCATTTCGATTCGTGAGACGAATGAATATGATAAGACGTTAAACGGCGGTTAAACCCGTTAAACATTTGGTCATTTGAGTCATTGACTTGACTCCGGCATCCTTGACCTATCTGTTTTGCCGAGCTCTGACGACTCCGACGTCATTGGGATTCGGGAGAATTCGGGATCGGGAATCTATTTCAATCTATATAGTACTTCTGACTTCTGAGGAGCGAGGAGCGAGCTGGATAACACTTTTTCCTACGAGATTCACTAAAATCTTTTCGATAAGCAAAATGTTTGCCGCACGAAAACTGTCAAAAGCGGGTTCGTTGATATGCAGTCAATTAGCCCGTCAACCATCTAGATCGGTTAATGGAATGATGATTGGAAAGCCAAGAGTAAGAGGAAGTCCGGCGGTAAGTTCACGTCGTCCATGTTTTTTTCTCTTTTAATTTAATATACGTATATTACATAATGAGAATCAATCTAAAAAGTATTGTACACATATAACTATGTTTTCAATTGTAAAAACGTTTCCTCTTCTTTCAATAAAATATGTTCTTTGCAGTATATCTTTTATGCCAGAAATCATGAGTTATATATAATGTACAGCAAGGTTATGAAACTCATTTTCTCATTTATAAAAGATGCATTTGTCGAAAAAAGCTAATGTTTACAAATTACTTAAATACCGAATGGTGAGAAAATTTGTCGTCTCTTATTTAGAAAATTTTTTTAATTACATCTCATTTCCGACTAATGTTTTGTAAATCGCTGAAGTAGATTTTATATTCTAACATCCGTCAATTTAAATTTCAATTTATGTTCACTTCTTAAATATGTCGTAATAGTATTGTTGCGTTTATAATTATAAACTTGAATGAAGAGGAAAACGTTATTTTTAATAATAAATATTAACAGTAATCTAAGTCAAAAAATTACAGTACAATTTCTCGCCTCTTAAATATGATCAGTTTATTTAAACTACGTAGTTATTGTAATTATTGTAGAAAAATGGATTTTTCAGATCAGATTATATGTGTATCTTTTCCATAAGATGAGCATACGAAGTGTGTCATCGATAACAATTGACATCTGCATTAATACATAAACAGTAAAAAAAATCGGTACAATTTTACTATGAATCTCATTGGAACTAAATCGAGTCGCATTGAATGTAGTAAAGATACAAGCCATGTATAAAACTATGAGCATTACTTTGCAGATATAAAATTTGCATGTAATCCGCAAAAATGCAAATTATGACATTTTTACAGCTTTTATGAGTATTTAAACAAATCATTATCTTTATAGTTTTGCATGATTTTAACTTTTAAAATTTAATTTTACTTTTAATACAAATCGGT
The DNA here is from genome assembly GCA_030522945.1 of Trichopria nigra. Classification (NCBI taxonomy): domain Eukaryota; kingdom Metazoa; phylum Arthropoda; class Insecta; order Hymenoptera; family Diapriidae; genus Trichopria; species Trichopria nigra. The sequence goes on from JAPYZR010004883.1 coordinate 14,297, forward strand.
TGTAAATTTATGACTTACACCAAAGGTAGCTTTAAACATCTATGGTTCTTGTACTGCATTCATCACGAATCGATTTATTTCCAACTTGTAGTTTACTTTATAATATTACAGGACATAATATGTCAGAGGTTAAAGGGCTTACAATTCAAATACTGGATTTTGTTGAAGTCTGGAATTAATAAGCACGCCATCACGTGTAACTAGTAGAATTGTTCCTGAAGTTGAATATCAAGCAGATTGTTTATGTGTATTTTAAAAATTACATATTATATATGATATTGGAAGCGTCTTTGAAAATAAATTTTTTTCGATTCTGCCTCTCGTACGCCTTGTCTAATAATGTTGTTTTCAACAGGAAAAAATCGCATTAGGCGTAATGTTTACTATCGGAGTATGTGCGTATCCAGTATATATAACGGCAAACTTAAAAAATTACAAATAAAAAGTCTACATCGGTCGCTACTCCACCTCTATCTTCTATCGTTTGTATTATTTATTGCGTAATTCTTTGTTTGAAGTTTTGTTTCAATGTGCATGTTTCGTTTTATAAAATTAATTTCATAAACATAATGGTTTGTTAGTGTTTCTATGTAAATGGAAGAATAATTTTTTCTCTACTCAACTAATTCACAGAGAAACATTGGAATGCACTACTTAAAGCAATAACAGATTACCCACTATTTGTAGTTATTTTAGATTGACTGTACAAATTATTGTTACATAACTATTTTTATAATTATTATATCTATTTTTGGTGTCTCAACATTATTGAAGATATATAATTTTGAAATTCAAATTTGTTTTGATGACATCAAATTATAAAAACACATTCTATAAATATTACTAAAATTGATATTAAAAAATGATTGATGAGAAGTACTCGAGTTTATTTTCTATTGTTTCAACTTATGACTGGTGCAAAAGTTTGTACAGTTTTGGGATGAAAAATATTCATTTAGAAAATAACTATTTTTAAGTATGCATGTGGAAGGAAACTAATAATTGTTCTGACATTGTTTGGATGAAATGCATGCAATATTGAATCATTCTTTTTCCCCGCATGAAACATTATTTAAAAGGCAATATCAAACAATTTCCTTTATATTCTGCATGTATTTAAATACGCAAAATGCCCCATACTCAATTCCAGTAACGACAAGAAACTCATTTGGACATCTATGATCATCATCCTGTTAGTTACATCGTCCTGTGTATTTTTTGTGCATGATAACATTTTATTGCATCTTATTTTTAACAATAACTCACAAATTACAGTGATTAACAGTCTTATTTCTGTTGCAGGAAAAAGTATTCTTCGGTGTTTTCTTCGTTGTGGTGATTTCAACATATCCCGTCCTCATAGCGAAAAGATTACACTCATACTCAAGTGGAAAATAGATGGAGTCACATTTTTTGTACAGCTTTACCATTAGTTGTGTATTAAATTATGTTCTCTCGTTACCTCAAATTTTGTTACATGCAAGCATGTAACAGTGATTTGCAGAAGAAATATATCTAAAAATATTTGATGTGATTGTAGTTTCATTAGTAAATCCTTCAAGAATATATTGCAAAAATACTATATTTTACTTCAGTTTTTATTTCGCTTATGCATTTTATGTATTTTTCGTAGCACTTTTGGCAGCCTTAAAATTTCTAATATTCTAAGTGTTACGCATCAAAGTACAATTATTAAATTCTATAGGCGTAAAATTCAAATGTGTGCTTTTTATTTGTACTTGTTCACTTTTAAATATATTCCATTTGATCGTATTGTTTATATATAGATAATAGACCGAAACGTCGCAATATCATATTATATACTCTTTGTCAGTAGGCCAGTTTCTAATATTCGCCTTAAATAATGAATTATAAGAAATTTAATATGCCATATTGTGAGAATAATGAGAATGTAAAAAGCACACATTTGAAAAATCGTCATGACGTAATAAATAAATATATAGCTTTTGTTAAGACATAGTTTTTGCCTCGTTTTGTGTGTAAATTTTGTTTAATGTTTGAATCTTGCAAATTCGCACAAATATTGCTAATTAAAGAAATTATCAGTCATCGAGTGCGCCTATTAAGGAGGTTCTAAAGTAGAACTTTTACCGACACTTTTTGTCGAAACTTATTTCCAATATAACTCCTTCATTTATGAACCGATTTAACTGAAATTTTTCCTGCGATCATATGAAATGCATACTTTCACAGTTACAGAGCCCGTTTGTTGTATTCCAGTGATTCCTATGGAAAGAAATAATGCGACATTCTACGTTGTTTATAATATATTTTTTATTTTTTTCACTATCCAAGTACAAGAATGAAAGTAGCTTCTGATGCGATTTCTGACATTATAAAACTTCATTTCTTAATATATTTTTAAAATTTTCATTTGTTAATTGGTCAACAATACCCCTCACAACGTTGAAAGGGCAACCTAGCTGACGAAAAGTCCTCTAATAAAACATGGTCTCCACGTTTGATTAATGGTTTTCTAAAGGACGCAATTTTAAAAGATGTCTCCAAATAGTCGGCGTACAATGGATATTCCACTGAATACAATTTTGACTCAAAGTACTGTTTCACCCATTGATTACCGACAAATCGAGCAAAGTAATTAGTGTTGCTAATAACATCATAGACCGACAGATTGGCAGCAAGCGATCGTTCTTTCATCTTTCTTACTTCATTTTCATGCTGTCTTATGAATTCCGCACGGTTTAAGTCGTCGATATTGTTGAACTTCTTCATGTTACATTAGATAAATTTAAATTAGATAAATTATTTATCCTTATCCTGACCTTGTAATAATTTTTATTTATTCATTTAGGAATCTTTTTAAAGTTACAATAAATGTCACATCTTAGATTTTATCATACATGAGAGAAGCAGGTTTCATCGTCACCAAAAAATATCACCATACAACTAGTTCGATAATCGCCTTATACTAACTATTTTTACACACATGCACACAGACTCATACTAACTAACAAACCGGAGAATTTATCTTATTGCAGCCCATATTACGAAAAACGCGATCTTCTCTTATATACATATATATTTACAGAAGTTATGCATATAACTGTGTGCTTCGACGAGATCTCTAATTTTGTCCTTTGGATTTTCAACTTTTCACACTTCCAGAGTTTTCACGATACTTTATTTATAACGCAGAGCTGACCATAGCAAACTAGATCTATCTTCCCGGTATATTGCGAGATAATGACTTGAAGTTCCACCGAGTAGTTGGAAAACTTTCTCCTTTTGCAACTTTCTGCGGAGTCTTTGGAAGATCGAGCGATTGAGAGGCAGCTCCGGCAAAACAAACCGTTGTTGTTGTTCAAATCAAACGGCACACAATACGAAAGGCGTCCCTTTCGGATTGATTTCCCCGAACTGTGGCACCATCATGTGAAAGCCTGATGTCCGGGTCGTCCAAATTTTTACAGTGATTGTAAAACTGCTCCAAAAAACAAAAACCTCAATTAGCCACGGCTCACTATTTCTCACCTCATTCAGTAGAGATATTCACCGGCTGTTTCTTCGTCTCCGACTTAAGCACGATTCGTGGTATCGCAAAGACGATCGGATAGAGCGAATGTCTATCTATATCCCCAAAACGGACAATAGCTCACAGCTCCGAAGTTAGTCAAAATATATCGCGATATCTCGCCGGAACACCGTGAAATCATCCCGTTACAGAAATCGTAAGGGCGCGAGATTAAAGTATCGCATCATTACACATCGATATATCGTACCGCAACGCCACCTCGCTGTCCCTTTACAGTACTCACTAGTGCGCGAGATTCAAACTCGAGTATACACTTTCGTTTTTTTCGTTGAACACCCGAAGATCGTACCATTTTTAATAAAAAATGTCACACACCTTCTACCGCACCAAATACCAGAAAATCCTGAATAATATGATTGCGAATAGTCTTGGATTTCAGATCAATACTATATCCTCGGTCAAACATTGATTGTAATATTTTAAAAACGTTTTCTTTAATTTTCCCTAATACACTTTCGGTTATATCCGCCCTATTCATACATCTCAAATAAAAGCTCATGAGCTCATCACTTTGGGTAAGCTTTTCGAGGTCTTCTGCATACAAATTGCATCCATATGTCGCAATATTATTTCAATACAGTTGAAAGCACCTGCTCGGCATGCCAGTAGGTGCAAAGGGGCTTTACGATGGTGGTCCATTTCATTCGCGTTAAAACCATTGTTTAACAATAGCCTCGGAATATTTATGCGAAACCGTCCGTTGCGGCGCAGTGTAACGCCAATCGCCATCCGCAGCGTTTAATAAATGACTCGTCCATTTTATTTTTAAAAAGCTTCACTTCGATCGCAGTGATGTCCTGCATAAATCGACGATACAGGCACGACCGTCGGCGTGATTCATTTACCTGATTAATAAATCCATCGTATAATGCGATCAAATCAGGAACACTACGTGGAACTGAGCTTTATGATGGGAACTCGGAAATGTAAGATCGAATCGAAATTATATGTACATGTTTTAGACATTGATTGCCAGCAGATAGTTGATATACCGACCGCGGTGGTCGAGGCGGCGCGAGGTCTCTGCGGACAAAAAACTGATGCGTTATTACCGGTCCCCGATTTGGCCGGGCTTATTTTATTATGAACGCGGCGGACGAGTTTCCCTTTGAGGGATGTAATTTTACACGGGGTGAGAATTATCACCCTGAGCCAGAGAGCAGGGCTCCACGGACGACGCGGACGGATTTCGGACAGTGACGTGCTGTCACTGAGGGCGGATTCGGACGGATACGATCTCATGGATCGTCGGATCGGAGGACGGTGAGGACCGGAACCCCTTCGCCACGTAAAACCACGAGTGCGAGGGTGGTAACGGTACTATACCTCAGAACTCCTTC
>JAPYZR010004884.1:0-11561 GCA_030522945.1 Trichopria nigra
CTGTAAAGTGGAAAGTTAGGGATGAAATAAAAAGATCCTAGAGGGTTCCATAGCTATTGATGTGTAGAATAACGTGTCAAAATTTCAAATCAATCGATTTGAAAATCTGTTATCACCCGGGCCGACCGTAAAAATGTGATTTTGAGTAAAATGCGTTTAAAGATTTGACAACACATTTTTTTTTAAAGTTATACTTACACAATTAGTCGATGCATACAGTAATCCTTCAGTTTCTTCATAGGAATCGTTTTCAGCAATTTTTTCAGACCTCCTACTACTATCGATTTTTTCAACCCAAGTTACGAGACTACTACCTTCTATCAGGTCCATATATGGATAATTATATAAATAAATATCTTAAGATAAAACAATACTTAAACTAATATAAATATAATAAAAATAACATATACATAAATCAGTCCACAACCAATATTATTAAATAAATAAATTAATAAATATATACATAGATCACTAATAATTAATTAAATAATCCCAATTAACTAAATGCATACCTATATGCCTTGTTTTTCCTAACTGTCATGGTGTGTACTACACTGTCTTGTATTCAAATGTAGTCCAATGTAAACAAATACGTCTAGTAGTCTGTTTTGAAAATTTCACTCGTTTTCTTGCAGCAACCGTTCCATTTCAGGCTATCACGTCTAAGAAGAAGAAAAAAAAAACAAATTTCCCTCAGTACCCCAAACCACTTCGTAGCACAGCACACGACTTTTTGCAAATTTTTCCTAGCCCTTACACTTAGACCGACACTTGACACACGTTCCTCACTTATTAAGTCGCACTTAAAACCGAGTCCACCGCGTGTCTTTTTTTTTTTTGTACCAATAGGGTACCAAAAAGGTACCAACGCGTCCATACCGTTCAACTGCTAACGTAGAAGTTCTTGTTTTCCGTTAGAAAATTTGTGATAAAAAAGATAGCAGATGGCAAGAACTAAAGGAGTTAGGCGTGTACATACGTTATTTATTTTACGGGATGATATATTCCGCCGCTTTCTGTCAAATTTTACGTTGTGGATCTTCTTATAATTTATGTGTTATATGATCCAACGATTTCTCAGCTTAATCCACTTTTCCACTTAATCTATCAAAAGTAAAAGATTCGGATACTTTTACAATCAACTAATCTAAATTTTTTCATATAAAGTATCTTTATTTCCGTAATATTCATTAAAAAGTTGACAAAATCAACAAACAATTTGATATTGTAAAGATATAAAATAACAGAGTCGACTTGTCAGTCGACATCAGGAAGAACTGACAGGTAATGTTAAAGTAAAATAAACTATATTGTTGTTGATTAGAGCAAAATAGACTTTATTAATTACCGTTTTCGCAGTGAGTAGTTATCAACAATTACTAATAAAACTAGTTATTATGCTTAGTGACCAAAGATTAAATTACAATTAAATATATGTTTTTCAATTACAGTGGATGAAAAGTAAGTACTTTGTTGAACCACTTCATACGCAAAATGCGTTCAAAACTTGGAAAATAGTAGAAAAATCTGAAAATAAAAGAAACAAATATACACACAATGCGTAGATATATATGTATACCGACAGAGTGTAGACATGTCTTCGTACTTTGGCGTTGCGAGCCGTAAACGCCGTAAAGGAGAGGGATCGCCGCGCAATAAACAGTGGGATAAGAACTTCGCGCGAGATGCGACCAATTCTCTTGATAACATAATATATGTATAGTAACTTTCGACGTTTAAAATAATAAAAAAAAAAAAAAAAAAAAAAGAAAAAAGATTAAAAAAAAAAAAAATTATAAAAAATTAAAAAAAAAAAAAAAAAAAAAAAAAAAAAAAAAAAAAAAAAAAAAAAAAAAAAAATGGATGAAACTTTACAACTGGAACCAGTTTGTAGAAATAAATGGAATTAAAACAAAATAGACAGAAGGCAGATCAATAAAATTTTATAGAAATGAAAAGGACAAAAAAGGAAGGTAAATGCCATAATAATAAGAGTATATCAAAGTCGATAAAACGAAACGAAAATGGAGTAAAATTGAGAAGAATTCGTACATTTTTGGAAAAGTTTTAAATTTTTATCGAACATATTGATTGAATTAGATGCACGATTTGTTGTTTATGATATTTTAAGTTGCAGTAAAATGATTTAAATTTAAGTAAATTTTATTTAATTTCAAAAATAATTTTAAATAACGATTCATTGAACGGATACTTCATGAACTTGACATAATATAAACTTGTGTGGAAAGGGAAACTTTTATATATGTATAAAACTACAAATTTGGCTGATGGTAAAAAACAAAACAAAATTTATTTACATCGGACAAAAGTTACAAAAAATTCATAAAAATTGATCATGATTTCAATATACATAAAAGACACAATTAACCGAATTAATCCGTGTATTCTCAATTGGTAGGCTTAATCAATTTACAATTCAAAACATCATCATACACAATTATACATCCCCATTTTGAAAATTCCAAATTTTTACTGATAAGTTGATAAAGAGGTACTTTTCCGTTATTCATTTATCGATAAGGATCCAGATCTGGACGTTTTCCTAACATTTTATCAATTTTCTCGGAATATGAATTTTTGATTTTCTCAATTTTTGCGCACTTTCCTTAAATTTTATTACATCAATTAATTTTCATTCGTCAACTTTGGTCGATTTTCGTTAATTCTATACTTTCTTTTCAATTTCGATTATTTATATTTTCTTCGATGTTAGTGGTAAATTAAAAAATATAATTCGAATTTCAAATTACTGTAACATCGCGATCTATTTAACGTGCGACGACATTTCCAAAATCAAAAGTAACCAATCCTCTCACCTGATTGGAGACAAATCAAAAATATCATTCGAAATGAAAAAATAAATACAACAATAAAACTAAAAATATAGAACAGAAAATCACATGTAATTTATTGAATAAAAAAAAAAAAAAAAAAAATAAGACATTTAAAAAGTACTATCACAAACGATGTGCGTCACTGGATTAAAAAATATAACACGAAGAGCAGTTAATATTATTGTAATCAAATCTCGGTAGACAAGAATTCAGAATTTCCCAGTTTGCAGATGGCAGCGGAGGAAATTACGTCAATTTACCGTGACAGGCTTGCCGAGTTCCGCATAGTCGTATTAACCGTAAAAGGGACAGTCGTGTGTCAATAAATCAGATTATTAGATAGAAGCTAGTGGACACTGAATGCGGAAAATACGGAATTTTTGTTACACTTTAGTTTTAAACAAATTGTAATTGATTTTTCGAAAATATTGATTTTGTCCTAGGTTGTAAATCGAAACATTCGTTAATTATGCGAAAGTGTGATTGACTGGTAATGATCGGAAGTGAGCCACGCTGTATTTACCTCGCTTTCCACCGAGTGGAATGCTTCTTTACGTTACTTTTTTAATTCACTTTAGTAGAAAACATTCAATTTTCCGATATTTTAATAAGTTTGAATAAATTTTCTCAAGTTTCACAATTTTAACGCTTGACATTATTAACTTAAAGTTGCAGAATGTATTTAAAAAATTAGGTCAGCAAAAATTCAATATAATATATGTTTAATACTCTATAACATACAATAATACAAAAAATGGCCGAAACGTCATATGATAATTAATAAAGAAAACATAACAAATTCATATAATTACAAAAATTAATTTTATAAATATATTATTTTTTTATTCAAGGTATCAAACCAGATCCGTCAGCTGCTTCAACGCCAGAGCGACGAAATCCTGGTCGAGAATCTCCAGCCCCGTCGACAGCAAGAAGCTCCAGAAGGGACTCCTTAGCAGATAAGCCCACCGGTATTTGTCCGAAAAATGTAGACCCCACGCACGTGCCAAATCGCTCGGTATCATCCAGCGAAAATATCGAGCAAAGCTATTGCGGTGACCTCTTCAAAGAGTACCAAAAGCAGAAACAAAGACTTCAAGAAACTTTACAACTTAAGGAGAGAGAGAGGGATGAACTGGTTAGGCAATTGTCAACACCGTTGTCCTCGCAATCTTTTAATAATAGGATACACAATGAAAGGTAAGCGATACTTTTAGACAAAATGTAAGAAAGCATTTAATGATTCCAGTTTTCTTTTTTATTTTTAAAAATTTTATATGAGGCATATACATACGTTTGCCATTTCGATGTGGTATATATATAGTAAATATGTTATATATTTTATAAAGAATATAGTATAGAATTTCCATAAAAATCACACAAACTTTTTTTTTTTTTTTTTTATGTTAGATGACGGATAATATTACTTTTTCATATGGTAACGTCATTACAAATCAATAATTCATATGATCAATCAATTATTAATTTGTAATACATGAATTTATTACATTTTTCTATTACAAACCAACCAACTGTTGAAGAAAAGAAAATTTCATTTTTTGAAATGTAAATATTGACTTTATTCAGAACTTCATAAGAGGTAGCTTCCGATTACAAAGTATTACCCACGTAGTAGAGTACGTTACTGCCTGCACGATCAGTCAGATGGCGTTAGCTTGTATGCGGTAAGCATAAGCATATTGGTCGTTGGTAAAGAGCAAAGAAGTCATCAAATTATTTACATTTACATGTCTTCCCTGGAATTTCACAAATTTGTCAATACATTTTATATTACGAAGTTATAAATTGTGTTTTAATTAAATTATTAATTAAAAATAAATTTATTTTTAATTCATAATATTTGAAAAATGAAAGAAATATATTTGTGTGTATCAATTCAACATTTTACGGCATTCTATGTATCATTCCGATTAAGAATTACGACACTATGTAGAAGACGTGATAGAAATATAACTGAATAATTTATTACTAATTTTGATTAAAGTCCATTTCTAAAAACAAAAAATAAAATGTTGCTAGAAGCTATAGAGACTGAATACTATTTGTACATGGAAAACTTTTACATATTATATCATGCCCATAAAAGTTGTACTTTTTTATGAACGTTCAATTCTTATGCGTAATTCGTACATGGCAATGTGAAGTTTTGCAAACATTTACTAATAGCACATTTTTTGTTTTCAACTTTAGTTATATTCTTTTCAAAGTACTGTATTTAAAAGAAATCGAGAACCCAAATGACAGCATTAATCATTTATATGGGTTTTATTTATGAAATCGTACGTGGGAGACGTTAAGCCCTATTCATAGACACGTCGTCGAATCTGACGAATTCGCATGAATGGGTAAAAAAAATAGGGAAACAGAATGCGCTTATCTTGTTATGGATGTAAAACATGGTCGAAAATAGTCTGTTCGGTCTAGACTTTGAACCGCGGCGCCGATGAAAATAGAAGGAATTTTCAGAGGGGATGCCACTAGAATGAGATATTATTTTCTCTGGCTGACATTAGCCTCCGGCTTCTCCGGATTCGGCGAAAATCTGACTCATCATCGTGCGAATAAGTTGATAAAAAAAATCATCGAAGCCTTTCTTCGGGTCTCTACTTTAGATGAAATCGTGACTTGCGATTTTCACTAACAATTTGCAGACAAATTGCCTGACACAGTCGTTTTAGAATTCAACATCCTGACTGAAATATTATATATAGAGATCTCATCTTTAATTTTGTTGGACTTTAACTGACGGGGTCAATGAAATATATATAGTTCAGGTTATTGAACATTACATATGATGTGTAGAATGTATATTCTAGAAATTACTGATAATGAAAACAGTTAGACAGAAAGAAAAGTCTATTTTTAAAATTTCGATAAACTGAAGTCATGAAATGATTGATATTTATATGTCATTAATTCCAATAGTCATGGGTAAGCAATTATAAATTCTTAAGATGATGTTTAACGTCTAATACTTATTTTAAGATGGAATTTTTGTCGACACCATTACTCTAAAACGTTTGCAAAGTTAAACGATTCCAGAAATTAATAGGTTATTTTCTAAAGCAAAATAGTGTTAACAGCCCCAATGGTCAAGTTTGTTAAATTTTATGAACTATCAAGGAGTATAGCGATTCATTAAAAAAAAATATTGTTGTTGAATTAAAAATGAAGATTATAAAATATTTACAATTTTAAATTGCTATTAAACATAGAAATTCTGGGTCGAGTTATTAAACTATTGTTACTTTCTGCTTAAAATCATTAAATTTGATAAAGATTTTTTTCGTTATCGCGTCTTTAACAGCCTTAAAAATACGACAGTATATTTATTATTAATGTTTACATAATCAGTTTATTAAAGACTTTAAACATTAACGTTAAATGATAAAAATAAAAATTGATAAATACTAATAAACTTATGTATAATTAAATACACAAAGAAAATAAATGCGAATAGAAAATAGCTTGGAAATAAAACGGACCGGTCATTGGATCAAATTTAATAAAATTCACAAAAAATTTAAAAAGAAAAAAACAAAAAGTTGAAAAAGTCAAAATTTCAAAAAATAGATATTGAGAAAAACGTTTTAATGAAAAAATTTGATAAATGACGAAGATGTTAATAAAAATAGAGAAAATTTGCAAAAAGAATTAAAAAAGCCATAAAATTTAAGAAAAACTGATAACACACTATACTTTGACGTAAATCGACATTAATTCTAAATGTCCGTTACTACTTCGAAAAGTAGTAACAGAATTTTCCTACTACATAGGATGTGTATAATGTATAATGTATATTGTAGGAATTACTAATAATGAAAACCGTTAGAAAGAAAGAAAAGTTTATTTTTTAATTTTGATAAACTGAAGTCTACAATAGTACGATGAAATTATATCAAATTCTGGCAAAATCAACTGTAAAAAGGTACGAAAAATGGTTAATGAAATTTAAAAATGATTTGAAGAAGTTCATTTCAAATTTGTATTAAAAAACGGATTCCTAAAAATGCTTGGAAGTAAACAATGTTTTTTGAGCAAAGTAGACGATTTCTTTTATGATAAATAACAGTTAATAAAAAAATAAAAATTGGTTAAAGAAAACGTTTGAATTGGTTATTTCAAATAGAAACACGAAAGAAAGAATTTATTTCGTACAATTAAACATTTAATTGACACTGCAGCAATGTATATTTTTTATGTGATTTCACAAAACTCGGATCGAATCAATGCATTCTTTTTTTTTTTTTTAGTGCACTTTTTACAAAATCTTCGTATGTAATTCCTAGAAAATGGGAACCTCTTAATCATGTCATATCGGAGATCCAAATGGCTTAATGCCACCTGTTTCAGGAGTAATAGCGTATCGTTCTCCTTATCACGTCACTGGCGAACCGGTCAAGCAGGTAGGTGCAATTTCGTTTGTGATTTGTGCACGGCAAATTAATTCCGCGGTTCAAGATAAATGGAACAGGCGAATGCGATCGTTAATGTCCTATTAAAGAAGCTAAAATTGTCGTGTCGGAAAATGTCAAGTGCAAAGACGAAATACTTCTATTTTATCGTTTTTCCGCTTTAGCGGCGTTGGAATATGCAGTTAAAATTGGTGAGTTATTATTGGCGGCACTGAGTATTTTTCTGCGAAATTCTTCGCAGTATTGACTGACGTCTAAATGAAGATGTGCTTTTTAAAAATCAGAGTTTACACATCAACGATTGTCATATATATATAGCCAATTTCCTTACAAAGAACAAATAAAAGAACAAACTGTTTTTATTATTAAAATTATTGTTCGTCGTAAATATTGATTTAAATTAGTTTTGACAAATTTGGTAATAAATATTTTTTTAGAACATAAATGTATATTATAATTTTATAATTATATCTGTTATATTAATATACGTATATATATATGTAAGGCAGCAAAACAAAATTTCATACAATTTTATATCTTATTGCTATTTTAGAATTTTTCCATTTTGAAAAAATATCGAAAATAATGTCAATGTAATGAATCAAATTGAAATAACTGTACATCAAACCAGACATACTTAGATTGATTCTATTACTATTTTATTATGATAAAAGAGTAAATTTATAAGTCCTTTAAGAAATATTTCTCTTGCACTTGCATTTGAACCAATAGTAGTATTTAATCATGAGAATAGAATAAAATTCTCTGCGAAAAATTTAAACAATAAAATGAAAACGACACTTATGATTTCGTTCCTGCCAATCGGAAGTCCACTTTTCGGTCGGTTGGTGTCACCTATTGAATCGAGTTGAATGATGGAAGTCGAGAACGGAAAGGCTGAATCCCGGATGCGTGGCGTGGTTTCTGCCGGCCGAATGATTCGTTCTTTGTTCAACAATAATGAAGCCCCAGCAGTGAACGTTTATGTGATTAATAATCCCAGGATTGTCCGTAAACTAGTTCATGGACCTGGTTGTTGTCTTGCAATTTAAAAAGATAACTTGTTGTTCTCACATTCGGAAACCTGACGTATAATCCACCATCGTTACCAGCTTTATTTATAGCATATGTTTATAGTATTTATCACAATCATTTATTAATTTTCAGGATGAATAACGAAGATGTGATGTATAGTTTAATTTTTGTTTTACATTTTATGAAACTCGTTATTATACCATAATTTATACCATATTAGAAATTGTCGATTGTAAATGTATTACAAATGAAAAAGCGAATATATTAAACTATCAATCAAGTGAATTTCAGCATTTTTGTTCACCATATGATTAAATACGCCATTTTGAATGTGTACATTTTGACTTGCGATTCATGATCAGTGATCTGAAATATCTTCGAGTAACGAGATGCATCCAAATCTAATTCATTAAATGTATTGTATAAACTCAAGTTTACTTTAGAGATGGTATTGAGTACCCCCATTTGACGCCCTTAAGTAAAAATCAGACACGAGTGTGAATTATGACTTTGGAAGTATATATGATTAAATATATTCAAGGTCAATGTCGTGGTTGGAAAAAAAAAGTTGAGACTGAAAATTAATGGTTTCGTGGATTTGCCTATATGTATATAATAATATAGTAATAATAACAATAATACGTATGTAATAGTTCGGCGTGTATAATTAAAAGAAAAAACGTTCGTATTTGTTTAAAATTTAGCAAGGTCGAATATAAATTGCAAGGTTTGCATTATGAAAAATCGACAATTATACATAAAATCCTTTATTTTCATTTTTATTATTTTTCATTTTATTTTTCGCGTTCTATGGCCAGTAAAAACGAGCTGCAATATGCTGTTATCTAATTTCGATCTTAATAAATAACTCACCTTACATTTATATACGATCAGACTATAGTTTGGAATTTTTAATGTTATACATCAATGCAAATGATAATTTTCTGTTATTCGTAAATTGCAAATAATAATCAAGAATTATGAATGCAATTACAGTAATTGCTGACTTATTAAGACTTGTTTTTGCTAAAATATCAGATGCATACAATGTTTATACCTCAACACAAATGAGCATCTTTTCCTTCTGTTTAACACGTTCATTCTTAAACACGTCCTATAGTGTATTTCATAATTGTTCACGTAAAATTGATGGTAACTATTCAAACGAGTCTTTGTTACAAGCTGCCTTATTCCTATCCTTCGTCGCTATATATATGGGAAATAATCTTACATCAGTTCTCTTGGAGCCAAGATTATCCATGGTTCGCATGGAGACACGAGGTGGAAAGTAAAACAACTTTTAACGTTTTATTGCCTTTCGGTGCGTTAGCTTGTTTTTTGCAGGGAGTTATGAGTTATGATTCTGGATAGTCGTGGGACCACCTGCATTTAAACCTTTTTATGACTGGATCAATTGTGCAATTACACTTATTATTCCAGAATACTATTCTTCTTCAAAAAAGTGAGATATAAATTACTGGTGAGAATCACTTTCGACATGACATAAATCCAAGATTGCTACCTACGTTTATTAGTCCTGATTCGAAACAAGCGATTACAAATTACGTTTATACAAAAACGTAACTTTTACATGATCATGTAACAATGATAAAAATGTAAATACATTTTACGTTTATGGATGTTTCTTGTAATTCGATTCTTTGCAAATGTTACGTGATCGTCACGTGACAACATGGATTACTGCGTAAGATGAAAATTGATGAAGAAATAAGCATATAGGTGTAGATGAAATAAGGAAAAACATGATAACAGACGATTGTTCGCGAAGTCTTATTTAACATTATATGAAGTTCGACATGATATTGCGCATTGTCATTAACAAAGTGACAAAAATATACAAGAACATTTAATCTGAAAGGTTATTTATATTTTAATGATATGAATGAAGATTGATAGAAAAATAAATAGAAAACGATAGTTAATACAAATTTATAGAAATTATACACACAAAATTAACAACAAAAAATAATTGACAAATATCTATAAAAAGTTTTAATAGTCCCAAAAGTATAGAAAAATGTTCTTAAACATTTTCGGAAATCGACAAAAGTATGTTTTTATGTTCATTATAAATATTAATTAAATATAATAAGATTTTCATAACGCTTCCTCCTTTTTTATTACATTGTATAAAATATATAAATGTATTTATTGATTTTTTATATGACTCTGATGTAGATCACAAACTTTTCCCATATATTCAAATTCATTAAACAATATCAGATAATTAGACTACCTTTAATATTCAATAGTACTGTGTTGATTATTTTCATTAATTTTATAATTTCTTAAATGTGGTCTAATCAAAAAATATTGAAAAATCTGGATATTATGTTCCAAAATCTTTCTATAGTAAATAAACATTTTTGAGATTACTGTAAAGAATAAAGTCCATTAACTTCACACTCGTAATATACATATATATATATTGCATAATAATTGTAATTTTGTTAAATTACACAAATATATTGAATTAATTACCGGCCGTTAATTCGAACGTACGAGAACGTGATGATAGTGATAGAATTCAAAAAAGAAACTTTTCATTTCATAAGCAGGTGTGTTACGGGCTCGGCGTTCCTCGTTAAATAAAATCCGTCAATCTCGATTTCCATTAATATACTCGATACATTTGTTCTCGTCGCGATTTGCACTGTGGGAGATACTGAAAGAGAAAAGAGATGGGCTGGAAAGGAGAATGGAGCAGCTTTCCAGAAAAGTCCCTCTGGCCTTAGCATCTGAGCCGAGCCATTTACCAGGCACTTTGCGAAGCAAATTTACGTGGTTTTCTCTTAGAATGATCGAACATATTTATTTTAAGAATACAATAGTGATTTTCTCCTCTGGACTTTTGGCCGGAAAATTACGTTTTCTGGGGCATGGAGTGTAACAATTGTGATTCAGTCGTTTGCGACTAGTGCAAGAAGTGAGTCGAAGTGAGCGTGCGTTAATATCGTGTTAATAATATACGTAATTTAATCCCTATAGTAGAAAATAAGACCAGTTTATGGCCATTTTTTCTAGACTCCATTACTTTTAACATAGATGCCAGAAAAATTTGGCAGAAACTGGTATCATTTTCTACTAGGGATACGCGTAGGTATACGTATATATATACATATATATATATATATATATATATATATATATAACTATGTCATACCGATAGTTCCAGGACTGTCCATTAAAACGTTGCGAAGCAACGTTTTAAGGT
>JAPYZR010004885.1:0-37500 GCA_030522945.1 Trichopria nigra
ACTTATTTCATGCCTAGAACATGTAAAAAAATTATGAAGCAATTTGGAGATGGGTCGGTCAAAAACTGTCCGGTTTGTAAAAGAATGTCTCATATAAGAGTCTTTGAACTTGTAAAAAAAAAAAAAAAATATTTAAAATAATCTTTTACCATATATATGAACTGTTAAAGTAGAATGGTCTGCATGGTGACGCACCTTTGTTATCGATCGCTCGTGTTAAAATTAATGCGACATTTAATATTTCTTGAGTCTGTCATATGATCATTCATTACTAAAATTTCAAAAGAAAAAAAAAAAATATTTACGTCTCGGTTATAGTATTGTTTAGTTGACAGAATATTATCAGCTGGAATATTAGATTGCTATACAACGTACAAACACCATTGACGATCTTCACAAAGTATTGCCCTCCCCCTCCTCCCTCAAAGCGTGATTCGCGGAAATATATGCATTTTAGTAAAAATAATGCGTATACCCGGTGATGGTTAAACTTAAGTTCAAACGTGTCGTGGTGACACGATCCCTGCAAGAAAATGACAATTTTAAATAATATAATAATTTAACAGGGATAATAAATAATAATTTAACAAAAAATAATGACAATTGGATGATTGGGTGCTGTGATGAATATATATATGCGGGATTATTATTATCCCCTTGTAAAAAAATATCTTTGCAAGTGATTTTTTAAAAGCTTTTATAACATTTTCTGAAGAGGGCTACAAAACTAGCTGAAATCATTAATATATATATCGTTATTTAAAATTGTCATTTTCTTATAGTTGACCCATCGAATACATCACACCTGAACGTAAAATTTTGTGCTCCATTGTGATTCTGGAGCCAAAAATAGGGGGTTCTGATTTGAAATATCAATGTTAACCTTGAAATGACTTTGAAGTATGAGTCAAAAGTCATAATTAAGGTCACCAATAAATGAACCTCGACATCAAAACGTTTAATCTTTTGTTCAATCAGTTTTCATGAAAATGCAAAGGTTGATTGAAAACATTTAAATTCATTTTAATACGTAACATACACGGAATCTGCCTTTCATTTTAGAGAGGTTTCTGATCAAATTGTTTGGATTTTTTGTATTCTTTTCAAGTGAATTTGTGGATTCAAATTTGAATATCAAAACTTTCTACGCGTAATTTTTCATTTCGGTAATTGGTGACCCGCGCATTTTTATTTATTAAAAATGCATTTAAGGCAGAAATAATTTCGTAGATATAAATGGAATTAAATTCTTTCTAATCCACATTCGTTTGCTTTCTTATATAGTAAATGCAACAAAAGAAAAGTGTAAATTAAAAATGATTAAAACAACTTTTTACAATTCGGGCTTTGAAAATTGGCTTCGATAATTTTTAAGTTACTCTTGTCCCTGGTAGAAAATTTAACGTGGCCTTTCTACGGCCACGTCTCCAGAAGCCTGGCGCTCGCGAGGCCATGTGAATTACACAACATATACAATCACAAAAATAAGAAATTCAAGAAAAAGTAATTTAAAATCATATATGAGAACTTTTTGAAGCAAATTATTTTTTAGGTACACTGTATATGCTATTATAGACGGAAATATTCCGAAAAATAGTAAGAAAAGTATTTTTTTCCAACAAAATGAGGAAATATGGCCCATTACGTTTCATCAGAGGTACTATTTTTCCGAAAAGTTATTGGATGTTTCCAAATTCCGAAATTATAAGATATTTCCCAACCAATTTTAGATAATTTCCCGATTTTATATTCCGAAAAATAGTAAGAAAATTACACTTACCTAACAAAATCAGACATTTTTTTGTGAAAAATTTCCAAATTTCTTACGTCAATATTTCGTACCGAAACGTTATGGTTGTTGGATGCCCTACTTTTTTTTGGAAAATTTTCCGAAAAATTTTTTACAATGTATATATAAGAGCAAATAAATTATTTCTTAATTTTACACGATTTATTATACACCTGGTATTTGTTGTGGAATTTCATATGTGTTATATATTTTATTATTTTACGTGTTGTCGACATTTGCATAAAACGCTTTAATATATTTATCAAAAGATTGATTACCATACCCTTATACCGTTACAATATCGATAACGTCGATACAGGACCTAATCTAAAAATTCTAAGTAAAAGGCCACTATCTGTGTATATGTTCAATATATCAACTATAGATGCAGAGACAATTTTAGTAATATCTTTCCAGAAATTAGCGTGAATTCGAGAGAAAATAATGTAAAAAGATATTTATTATAATGATGTCAGAGATTTTTGTTCATTTCTAAACCGATTTCGCTGACATTGAATATTCGGATAGATAATCTTTCATTTACAATTTTTAAAGTAGATCGACCTTATCGATGTCGATTTCAACGGCAAATAAAGGGATTCGAAAAGTCGAAATCGGATTCCGATATTCCTATTTTACTGGGCGAACATATGCTTTTGATACTATATATATATATATATATATCTCCTTTCGCTATAGTTTGTGATGTAATCTCGTGCATAATGTTGAGAAAAAAACTAGAGGAAATCGCGGAAATCAATGAAAAACGTCATTACGTCACGTACACGAGTGCAAAACAGTGTGTGCATAGGATGATATTCTTGCACTACATATATATACAACAACTTATTGTAATCAAAATTTTTGTATTGCAAATTGTAGCAATAGTATATGCAAAAAAAAATTTCAATCCGGAATCTGTCCATTTTTGAATTGCAATCAATTTTTTTAATTCTATATAATTCTAAATATTACACAGCATTGAAACGTATTCAATCCGAAAGCGATGGACATCAGATTCCGGATTCAATACTTTTCCGTTTGTTGGGATCTTGCCGTGGAGAATCGCGGAACTGCCAATTTAATGATTATACAATTTCTTTTATAAACTTTTTATCGAAATTCAAGCCCAACTCTATTTCAGGGTTAAAATTCTCATTTATTTTCTATATGAATCATGAAAAAATTTCCGAAATATTGGTATAGAATTGACCGAGAATTAAATCTGCGTTTAACGTCTTTCTATATGCTATGCAAATTTTCAATGTGCGAGTTAATAATTTAGGGTGAAATCACAAGTGCACATAATTTCATAGATAATCCACAGTAAATAAAAGTTCGAAAATAAAAGAAAAGAAAATCTGAAAAAAAACATATATGCTTATTCCTGCGAATTTTCTGGGGGGTTGTCACAGTTGAACAGTTATTATCGACCGAGCTTTAGAATGCAATTAATAAAGTTGTAAATAAAGAAATGCAGTTACAAAAATTGTTACTTAATATTATACGTGGTAATCGATGGTTTTGGTTTTGGCGAATTTCATTAAGTTATATAAAATCACCGTTCTAGTGTCCAAATTAAAAAAAAAAAAAAACTTTTCTAATTTCAACCTTCCTCGAGGGGATCTACTCTAAAAATTGCAAGTTATGATATATACAGTTAAAAAATAGAATAGTTGTCTATCTAACCTAACCTAGAATTTTATATTTTTTAAATAAACAAAAAAAAAAGATTTATATATGCAATGAAACATATAATCAAACTGAGAAATGTATTGTACAAACCGTGCATCACTTTAGATTCTCAATCTAGATTCGAGAACAACAATATAAGAACAAAACTTTAAATCGAAAATAGTTGGGCTCTTCTCTCTTGTGGAACATATATAAAATATCAATCGAGTTCGGATTTTTACGTTCGATTCGACATTCGGGTTTTACGTATTTTACGGCAAAAACCACAGAGTAACAACAGAGAGCCAAAGACCCCCTCAAATGCGTGACTGCAGTTACACTTACCGACCCTATACTTGTACGTGCATCGATGATTTTATTCGAAAATTTGCCCATCAAAGGATTGAATTTAATCCATTTGTACGTATATATTCTTATGATACTTATTATTTTTTGCACTCGCGACGATTCTATATGTGTAAGTCATACAGATATTTTAAGCGATGTAATGTACGAGTAGAGAAAACTACGTTTTGTCAAGCAGTTTTAGGGGGTCTATGCGTTATTACGGTTATTACTCTGTGCAAAAACCCTGAAATGACAAGATACGAGATGGGATTCAGAGCGCAAGAAATGTGTTCGTCTTCGCTTACATATCGTTTCGATTTCGTTGAGAGTGCATGCGGTGCATCACAATTCTACTTTAAATAAAATAATTGCTCCTTTTGCAGATGTGCGCGGTAATTATATTACCGAACGAATTCGAAAAACATTTAAAGCACACATATCAGATTTCTTTCGAAATCTCCCGCATGCGGTCGAGTGGGTCGAGTGTCCTTCGAGAATTCAGGCTCCTGCGGGCGCGCATAGATGGAGCCGCGGTCGCGTTATTTGGCTTCGGCCTCGCAGCTGCGCCTCGCGACTATAGAAGCGTCGTCGCCCCCGCCTTATATACATACATACATACATATATTCGATATATATGATGCTCCCTCGACCGCGACAAGGGTTGTCGAAATCCTCGCCGTCGGGTAGGGCGGGTGGGTGTGGGGGAGAGAGCTGAGAGCGGCCGGCGAAAGAAGGAAGGGACGACGCGCGACGCGAAGGGAAATGTCCCGCGGTTACCAGGCAACGGCAACACTGCGCGCAGCGTCGCCGGCTTTTTCTCCCTCTCCGTCTGTCGCGGTTTCGCGCTTCTCTCCCTCTCTGTCGTTCGCGCAGCGAGTCTCCTGCTCCTTGCCCATCTATACGGCAAAAAGAAGCCGGCGTCGCCTGTTCTCGTACAACAGCGCTCAGAACGACGTTGTCCTTCGTCGCGTGCGGATTGTGCTTGTCCTCTAGTTTGTAGAAAATAAACGAACGTCGGTGCCATCGTCTCTGTCGAATCCCGCCCCTATATATATACATATATATATATATACACACCGGAATTTCGAATTGCCCTTATTGTTGAAAGGCAGCAAGAGAGAGAGAAGCATATATAGTAGTAAAAGGGTTGTTTTGTCGAGGATAATAGACATAATAGACAGTAGGAGAAATGGCCGAGGATAAGAACGAAACGAGCCCTAGCGTCGAGGTCGAGAAGACCGTGCAGGAAGCGTCGCCTCCTGCCAAAGAGCAGCGCGACGAGCCAAAGGAAACCGCCAAGGACGACACGGAGTCGAAGGATTCCAAGGACGCGCAGGAGCCGAAGGAGTCCAAGAAGCTCGAAAACGGCGAGGGTGAGAAGGTGAAGGAGAATGGCGAGGAAAAGTCGAGCCCCGAGCCAAAGGACATGCGGGCGATCGTGCTCAACGGTTTCGGCGGCCTCAAGAGTGTCAAGGCCCTTAGGAAACCAGAACCAACCCTCGGCGAGGGTGAAGTTTTGATCCGCGTCCAGGCATGGTGAGTACCTCCAAATCCGATTTATTATTATTATTATTATTATTATTATACATATGTATATAGCCGAGAGTTTCGCCGGCGAAATGTCCAACTTCGACGCCGGCAAAGTCACGAATTTCATTGTTGATCGACCGGCATCATCGGGATATATATATATGCATGTTCCCAACGGGATGATGCCGCGGTTGGTTTCGCTCTCCGCGGTATACAGATCAGGACGAGCGAAGAGTTTACGTTTTTTTATTTTCGACAAAGCTTTTAACGTCACCGCGTCTGTTATTGAATTTGAATTTAACGATTTTCGCCAAAATTTTCACCCATATTGGTCCACGGTCGAATTTTGGTCGATCGGAAGCTGCACACGACCCGACACAATGTCGGCCGCAAAAGTGCGAGTTTCATACGAGGTTATTGCTATTATTATTATATTCGTGCACCTATATGTATATGCGAAAAGGTTTCGAGAGTGATCGGCTAATCGTATGTAGCTTCGAAACGTCGTGGAGGTTGTGTTGTAGCGATTTCGGAGAACAAACGATTTCGGGAAGCCGAAACTAGTTTCGCCGGACGGCAGCCGCTGAATTCCAATTGTCGATCGATGGATTTTGTTTTTGGGACTGTTATTTTCGGCCGCTGAATAGGTTTGAAAAATAAAAAAGTGCCGATCGACCACTTTTTGCCGTTAATGCAGAGCACTTTTAAGAGAGAACTCATCTATCCTATATATATATATATATATATAGATATAGCATCAGTTTCATAATTAAATATTTCTTGAATTCGCAATCGGTTGAAAAATTAAAAAATAGGAAAAAAATCACAATTATTAAGTTGGAAAATTAATTATTGAGGTTCGAAAGTAAAAATTGTGATCAAAAAGTTTTAGTTATATTATTCTAGTCACTTTACAACTCAGGATTATCTATTATATTTTTCAAGTTAAAAATTTCTTTTTGTATGACCATTCGATGCAATTATGTACAGCTATATTGATTCACTTTTCAATTTAAGATTAATAATGACTTGTCGATATGATAAATTATATAAACATTAAAACGAACATTTTGGTACTATCAATAATGAATAATATTTGTATGATAAAAATTTGACAAAATTTCTTATTCATTTCAGAGATAGAAACGTGTAAAAGTTGTTTGATTATGTTAATTTGTCATGTCAATTTGTTTATGCGTAACGACATTTGAATTCCTGTTAATAATTTTTAATATATATGCATTTTATGTAATATTTATAAACCTTTTGATAGCGTTATAAAACTGGGTCATATGTAATCAATAAATTTGATGTGTAAAATATTTCAACTGTTAACTGATACTTTTGTAATAAAATTTAATCTCAGGAAATATTTCAATAATTCTGTACTTGATCAAAATTTTGATTTAAAAACTGGATAACATGTAACCGTGTATTTATTTCAGATTCATAAGTGTCATAATAATTTTCATCAAATTGGTATTACTAGTTTAATCCTACAATTAATAATGATATTGGGAGTAGAATAAATGGGCTTTTAATGCCAAGTTAATTTATGATGATGGTTTTACATTTCTAATTGAAGTTTTAATAGTAGTTGTGTGATTGAAGTAAGTTTAAAATATATTCACGTAATTCAATATTGAAAGTGTATGTAACACTAGAGGTCAGAGAAATGTACCATGTATCAAGACAATATTGCAAAAAAAAGAAAAAAAATTACAATTGACATTCATGCGAATACGAGATTAATGATATCTCTAAAGCGTGAAAAATATTTACTATATAATGAGTATATTATGAGCAAGCTCCTCAAGTTTGTTCATAATATAACTCGATCGATTTTTTCAATTAATTATCCTACTTTGGTAAACAGTACAATAAATAATATTAGATGTATAAATAATGAATACACATATATATATACTTTTGCTCAAGTTGATTAAAAAATAAAATTGTATATTATATAAGATTGGTTCAAAACTCATTGTCATGTCAATTATCGTATCATGTTTCCAAAGTACTTAAGGTATATAATTTGACCGGCGATTATCGGATGAACTTACACAAGATCTCTTGTGACGCAATTCATAATTGTTTAACAATAAATACGCCCATTTTTGCTGTACGAAAGAGTTGTATTCAAGGAGCGATTTAAAAACGCGTGCGTGACAAGTTATTCCATTGCACCCATTGTCGTGTTTAAGAAAAAAAAAAAAAGAAAGAAAGAAAAAATGAGGAAAAAAGGTAAACAGACGGGGGTGGTGTCTCTCGCCCCGATAATGACCGATGACCTCCTCCGGAATAACGTCTGCGAGATCTTTCCATCGTATACTTGTCTTTTCGCCGTTGTTCACATTGAATTCGCTATTTATCACCTTGATACCTTCGGTCAAGGTCGGCGTTTTTGTGCGTATTTCAGCGATTGCCTTGCCCGGACAGTCATACGCGCATCGCAAAAGCCTCGCCTTTTTTCTCCGGTGAGTCTCCCATCGCGGAAATTCATTGTTCCCGTCGTCGCGCTCGAATTCTCGTATCCTACAGACAGCCTGCGAAATTGGTTGGCAAATGGACGCACGGACGGCAGTTTTTTTTTTTTTTTTTAACCACCATAACCTAACCGAGGTGCTGTTCGATCTGTTTTTCCAGGAAACGCCCTGTTCCTTTCCCTCTCCGCAAGGCTGTCATTTTGACATTTTTGACCGACTGAAGCGGTTTCTGGGTAGTTTTGAAACAAGTGCCGTATATTGACAGTTTTACGCGTACGAGCCCTCATTTATTTTTTGTGCAAAAAATAATTCGTTGGTCATGCTATACTTTATATGGTTTCGGTCGCTTGGGATGGCTTCTGCAAAGCGCCTGGATAAAGCTCGTCTGTTATTTTGACGATTAATTTCAATCGAAATAAAACCAAATTCAGAAGATACGATGCACCAAGAAACAATGTTGCTAAACGTTGTAGTCCAACGAAAATTACGAAATTTTTTGAGGCAAATGAAAGAGATTACAGGCGTTTTTTTTTATTTTCGTTATAGATACGACCGTTTCGAATTTCAACACCATAAGAAACATCCTTGGATCCATTAAAAAGAAGAAGTAATTTGATTATTGTTCGAGAAGCTAATTGTTGAAATTTCATCGTTCATTCCTCTATCAGTGCGTCATGGACATTATTTGTTTTTAGATCGTCACGTAAACTTTTTTTTTTTTTTTTTTCTTACGTTCAATTACTGTTATCAGTATTTAGTTGAATGAATTGTGCGAATATGCAAATTAGATTATTCTTCGAGTTGCGTCTTCGAATACTCGGGATATTGTAATGCGTGTTGTTTACTCCTTATATTTATCGTATGCGTCGATGTATCGTTAAAATTGTTTATTACTCTTCAGGTTAGAACACCTCTCGTATCACTTGTGCTTTACATTATTTACAACAAAACGGAGGCATTTAAATTTCCTTTAACGAATATACGACGAGACATAGATTCGCCCCCCCCCCCCCCCCCCCCCCCCCCCCCCCCCACCCCCCCCCCCCCCCCCCCACCCCTTCTCCCCCACACTTATCCTATCTCATTGTTTTTATCATTCGTTCATGGGTGGAACCTACAGTATTCGATATCACAAGTATTAGATAACAGAGTTTGTACATTGGCTACTGAATTCGATAAATCAACATCATTGAAGATGAGAATATTATGACGTAATCGTACTTCTTATCTTGATTATGACATTTTTTATTAAATTATTTTTCGTTTTTTTCTTTTTTTTTCGGAGAATTGTTCCTATACAGTTGTACATTTTTAAATCATCCGGTATGTTTTTGATTATACCCTTTTAAACGGGATACAATTACACGCGTATATGTTCTTTGTCTGTAAAGTCGACGCTTCTTTAATCGCACATCGGAAATAATAGCAAATTGACACGCCTAATTATTACATAAGGTCATTATTTAAAAATAATGTTGCCTTATCTATGCATGAATGAACAAATATATATGCATGTATATCGCATGTATGTGTGTATTGGGACGACGATACACCTCTTAAAATGACTCAGGGAGAACCGTGACTAAAATATTTGTACGCATTATTAGACATCTGTGAGTTTTCTAGAAAAATATCGTAGTTCACGGTATCACCCAAATCAGAACAAATAAAAGCTATTCATGCCCCAAGATCAATGACGAGAAGTAGGATGACAAATGATATATTGTGAAAGCATACAACTATATAGAACCATCAATATGTTCAATGATTAATTAAAACTGAACTGGCGATGAGGATGTTCCAACCGGCCTTTTACCACCATCCAGGACGGGGCGATACTGACCACTATACTACCGAGGAAATAGTATAAATATAGTAAATCTTGTGTGCAAACACGATTAGTCAAGTCGTTTACATTGTAGTAGATAGACATTTATCCATTTATATGACGTCCAAAGGAAGGAAATTCTTGGATCCGCCTTGTACACATAATTAAACGTTACGTTAGGTAAAGGTATTTTGAAAAAAAAAAGTATCGTAATTAACACTCTGCCGTCACTGTACGATTCCCACAACACTCGCTATTCCTATACAACATAATTGGAAAGCTCCACTCGTGTTTTTAACTGCTTTTAATGGAAATTTGGATCTTGAACAGTATACAAATAAGACATTGAAATTTTTCTTTTTTAATTTCTAGTCATCTAGCATTAATCAGGCTGACATCTACATATGTGTGCATGACATTTTAAAGTCGTACTCATTCGTGTTAAATTTGAAGATTTAAGAGGGCCATCTCGTCATGGCGAAAACATTAAATTAAATTGTGATCACGATGCTTAAGGTGAAGCGTTAAAAATTGATTGTTTTGTTAATATTACGGACTTTCAGAAATAGTACAGTCACCGACATAACCTATAAAGTAAAGAAGGGAACATTTTAAACTAACGGAACGCTTTTTCAAACTGTACATCATATGATCCTTGCATAAGTACCCGTGAAATTTGGTCGATAATTTTACGAGAAATTTTTTGAAATAAAAATACAAAATGATTTTTAAACTATTGTTATTATTGTTATTTTCGCGTGTTGTTATTGGGATTTGACACTGGGGGGCGTAACCAATGTATATACAATTAACGAAAATGACGACGAAAAGCTTGATTTTAAACATTGTAATCGTATGAAGAGTTCATTTTGAATGAAAATTCTTATATAAATATTAATTTACTTAATAATGAAAAATATTAGATTGAATATTTTTTAGGATTAATTAAATTTATGTTTAAATATGTCAAGCTTTGAGCAATTATATTATTTGACAGATGGCGGCGCCACTCAAAATGTCAAATCCCAATAGGAAAAACCGCCAAAAGTCTTATAATATGTTCTTATTCCAAAACGTGACAAATGTCGTGGGAAAAGAATTTCTTAATAAAATGCTTTATTTTTTTTTTTTTTTTTTTTTTTTTTTTTAATACGACTTACAAAAAATATAAGAGCCTGTCGTAATACAGTTTTTATACGTATGTCAGAAGATATGGGAAATGCCGCTTGTGCGAACATTTGATGGACAATCAGAGTTGAATTCATATATATATATATATATATATATATATATATAATATGAAATAATATAAAAATTAACCAGATCATTCCAATTTCGAGCAATAACATTCGTCGCGCACGACCTTTCAATTATTTCCATCGGGGCGTATAAACAAAGATTCATTCCAGAGAAATGAAGCGAATTGCGGATCGTCGTTTCGCTAAATTGGCAAACGGGCGGCTCCTTTAAAAGCCCGATTAAGTACAAGTGTACGTAATTAATTGCTCTGGAAATAGACGTAGGAACAACTCGGACTAGAAGCGAAATCGAGCCGAGCGAACGAGTGGAAAACGCAATTGCCGAGGAATTTTGTTTCGCACCATCACGCGTCTTCTATATACGCATGCGAGATTCCGAAAGTCTCGAACGCGTTAACGGACACTTCGCGACGGTTCCCTAATCGCGAGATTTCACACTCTTGTTTACACAGGCGTCCATACGTTCTATGCGTATACACGACTCTCTATAAACGCGTTTGTTTTCCTCCTCGCTCGATATTTTGCAACCCGAGCGTTCAATGAGCTCTTCGAGCCATTGAATTTTTACCAAAAGATGATTCACCGGGTGTAGCACGATCGTTGCACAATGATTCGTTTTTCCATTGTTTCCTGGGTAGTTGGTAAAAATCGATGATCTTAATTTTTATTCGTTACAGTTAGAAGATGCTCATGGTACACGTTTTATTTACAGGAAATGGGCTATCTCTTTAATCAAACGTACATTTCGAAAGTGACGTAAAACAGTCGGTAAACATTTGTCGCGTTTTTATTAATAGCCATCAGAGTAATCCTCGCGATTGATGGATTTTTGTATTAACATTTATTGTATACTTACATCGGAAGCGGGCCATTCCGAAGGAGTGAAAAATGACGGAAAATGAACGAAAGAAAGATCGTCGCATCCGCGCAGCTTATCCGAGAAAGCTGCATTCCAACTAGTGTGGGTCCATTGTGAAGAAATGTTCTTTCCTATACGTGTCGCGCGACGGTTCCTTTACGTTTCTTTGTGCGTTTTCACCTCGCCTTCACGTTTTAATAATAAAGAAGCGAAGGTGAAGAACTGGTCGAATCGAACGCGCAACCTAGTACGAGAATGGGATTATCAGCGAAGAAGGTTCCCCCGATTGTAAGCCGCGCATAGAATATGTTTGAAGGATCGCTTCAGATCGTATCGCCGTCTGTTATACGTGCGTGTCTGTGTGTGTGTGTGTGTGTGTGGGCTCGATGTTTAGTGAAAGCACTTGTAGGAGAGAATCTGAAATAGGCGTACAACTGGCGAAGGCCACGGGAGAAGAGGAGAACGATAGGTTAGGATCCTAATTCAGGATAGATTTTGCGATATTGCGCCGCGCACGTTCGAGAACCGGCAGCGCTACTCTCCGCGTCTTTTCAAATATCGTCGTCTCCGTACCATTAGAACGCCGTTTTGCAGTGTTTTCCCCGTGGGAAATCTCTCTACTTGATTCCCGGTTTGGGTTAAGCAATGCGACGCACGAGGCGACGCAACAAGATCCATCGACCGTCGAATCTCCGTCGTTGCGACGCTCGACGATTTATCGACGAGAATCGAGCTCACTGATTCGAAATATCGAGGGTTTTTAATTGCTTTCGGTAACGGGATATTTATTGAAACGGTTGCGAAACTGTTTCGACGACATTGCGTTCGCGTTTTGCGCACCGAAAAATTGCAGTATTCACGATGTGAAGGAACATGGTTAATAATTAATCGATTCTAGGTTCTTTACGTTTTAACGGAATATCAATTGAGAGAAATTGGACAAATATATATCCCACTTGTAAATATTTACCAATTTACTGTCCTTTTCTGACCTTTCTTTTATGCGGCGCTCGGCAAGCATTCATTGTTGTGATTCATAATTCACTTACAAAGAATTATGTTAACGCGCGAGATAGGAATAAGATCCCGGTTTATCGCACTTGAGCAACACTTGATGCGAGATAAAAGAAGTATTAAAGGTGCTCGTATACATTCGTCACTTACAAACCAATACATTTGTCAAACATGTATAAGCTACTGGAACTTTGCGTTCAGTAATAACAATGTTTTGTCCGGTATGCAAATAATATTTCATTAATAATTCTCAAAGTAAGACGTACGAAGATCTTAAGTCGACTGCCTGAAGTAATAATAATAATAATAAATACAACATTATTAAACATGGACCATGGATCAATTAAGGTCTCACCAGTTTCTGTTACTGAAACTAAAACATCATTTTTTAATTACATCGTTACCACATATGGACAGTCTATCTTGAAGAACTGGCTCAAGAATAACAACAAAATTCAAAAATCACTATGGCATCGACGGTTTCTTAAAAGTTGTAGAACATATGATGTGACTCCAAAATATATAAGCAATATTAAATAAATAATAGTAAATGATAACCATGTGTTAAATCATTTACTTGACCTTTGACTCGTAAAGATCGTTAAAATCGTATAACATAATATTTAATAAATACAACATGTAAAAATTTGCTCGTGCATTAGTCCTACTTATCAAAGCCGCTAACAATTTAATCCATTTCAATGACATATACTATTTTGTTGACATTCATTGAAATGACCAATCACTTTTCACATTGTAATACTCTTGCCGAAACGAAAAGTGAAGTACACCGTGGCGATTCGTATAAATATAACATGGTTTTTGTGATATTTATCACAACTTGTTCGATAGCGGTCAAGTGTCTTCCTTGGTGTTGGAGAATAGAACAGACATTGGATTAACTACGTTTCATCATTGGGTTTAATTTATCATGCTGCTATAAAATATTAATCTCATACCGTCCTACTTTTGTCTATACACGGACGAAGCAACATCATTCGAATCCAATTTGCCGCGGAATCATTCTTCGGTAATTCCGCATTAATGTCGATGCTTTGATTAGTACCAGTGACCCTTGTCAAGTTGCCCAGACAAATTGCGCGCTAAGTAGGGATGAAGTGTGTCGGAATAGTGTTTGAAAGTTGGTCCATCCTCTTTCCAGCTCGTTGGGAACTTTCAACGATACTCGGCCGCGCGTGCAAATACGCTCGCGTCTCAAGTCCCGACTCGTTTCGTAGACCCTGCAAAGGCGCGTACCCTTGCGAATCCCTCGAATATATTCCATACTCCCAGAATAGTATATGGTTCAAGAATTATCATGGCTTTATATAGATGTACAGAATTATACCGCGGGAATGTTTTATGGGCTTCTTGGAAGTGCGCCATTGACACGAATAATACTCGCTCGTTATTATTGGTTTCGTGCCTGAAAATCGAACTTGTCAGGAATCAAAATGCTTCAGGGAACATTTGGGGCCATTAAATGAGGGATGATATTTTCTGTTTCTTCGGTGGTATACTGTACGCTTTGAACAATTATAACTCGTTTCAAGTTTTCTTCCAACTCCAGGATCATCGACTTGCTGCAGTGAGTTAAATATATATACATTCGTGAGGGAGGAGAGCGTAGAATAGGGCAGGGGTATACTGTCGATAATAATATTATCCCGGTGACATTGGAAAGGCCAATTTCGCATTACCCGCGAATTACGCAAGGGAAGAGCGAATATTTTTAATCCAAAGCGTCGCTGTTACATTAATAATGATTAACCTCATCGTCGGCAGTTTGAACGTTGAAACGAATACTCATGAAGCGAGAAGTACATGAGACTTGTACGCTCGACATCCTACGCAGCATGACGACCTTCCCCTCGTTGATTCCCATCAGCATCACACACACACACACACACACACACACACACACACACACACCCAGGTATATGAACGTTTATTCGGACACCGTCATAATTAGGTCCGTGCCAGCGAAGAAAGTATAGCGACATCAGTCGCAAAGTCTGCTCGCAGCGTGCGAATTATATTTTTCCCCCTTAACTTTTCATCTCGGGAGCGATCGTGATCATTGGCATTGGTACGCTCTCGTCGTTTAAGTAAGAAAAAGAAAACTAGTGAGCAGAAAACAAAAGAATGTTTTTCCCTTTTTCGTGCTTTATGACCGGAACGGTTAGGCATTAAAATCTTGGCAAATTCGTACGCGCTCGTTTCACACTTTTTTTTTTTTTTTTTTCCTATTCCGCCCGTTGAGAGTTCGACGTCTTGTTTGAATCGACTTCGTTTTGCTCGGATTACCGCTATTATTTATAGTTGCGGTCGATTTGTAAATGCTTCCAATTGTTACATTTGTTTCGTTGTATTATTTAACAACTTGGGGATTATAATCATATTAACCTCGCTAGAATAGTCGGACCCTTCAAATTTATTGCATCCGAGGCGCAAACAAAGTTACATCTGATGTGTACGGATATTAATTCACATATCGTTATTACCACCTCATGCGGCTGGAAACGTTTCAACACATCGAGTAATACTCCTGAAAAAGACGGGACCACAATTAACGGTCGGACCTTCCTCCTTATTTTCCTTCTCATATTTTACGTTCTCACTTATATCCTAAAACCACCCTTCAGTTTTCCTAAACTGGTAAAGTAAACGATTGATATATCTCGTTTGAACAGTAAAATGACATACCAACAAAACCATAATTATACGGGATCGCTTGTGCTGGCTTATGAAGTAATGGTGTACACGTTGGCAACCATTAGTCTTATTCATTCCCTGGTAGAAACCTGTCCAGTTTTCTGTTACAATGCCCAGTTATCCTATATACCTTTACATGGGAAAAAAGCAAACTGGATAAAAACTAGCCAAAAAGTGGACTCATTTTCCACTAGGGTTTGACTATAGATTTTGCGAAACGAGACAATTGATACGTTAATTATCGGTTTTACGGCTTTGTTTGAATCGATCATCCAATATGTTAACGAATGATTAAATGTTGATAAAGTTCTGTAAAGTCGGTCCTGTTTCGTCCAAAGTTTTGTTGTTTTTCGCGGATCGGCAATTAGTCGCGCGAATGCAGTAGTTCATATGCAATGCGTTTATCTGAAAGTTTTTATTTCGAGGGAACTTAAACACACGACGTTAATTAATGTCGAGGCGCATGCCGTGAAATTTTGAGATGCATGCAAGTGACGTTAGAAAACTCGTTTAACATGACTCAAAAACATTTTAACTTCGGTAATTACCGCCGTAGAAACTGTAGCCCGGGAAATTACACCGAGTAATTTTGTAAAATTAATTTCCATGATGTTTCCAAAAGGTTTAATGAAATTGAAATAGCGAAGAGAAAACGAATGCGGGAAAATCACGGGGGCATTCGGCGATTTTATCGAAGATTATTTAATTTATAAGCGCGAGCTTATGTGTTATACCGGTGCGCTGAACGAGCACGAAAAAAAAACCGAATAAATACCCCCACGATCCTTAAGAACTGGAACGGGCGTGTGGGTTCGTTTCTTCGTCGTTGAATCAGTGAACGATTCGTCTTGAACCTGTCGAGTTTGCGACAAAGAGCCGGCAGTAACCTTGAGACGTTTAATTTTGGAATCCCCGATCGGGGAGGCTGTTACGGGAGTACATATGCATATATAAAGCATGTATACGTGTATATGCGCATAAGCCGGTTAAAGGCGCGCGCGCCTCGCCGGATCAGCGTTCGGTGCAAGAGCAGCTGCTGCAAAAGACGCGCCATTTTGCAAAATAATGGGTGCAGCTTATGACTTATCGCCTCCGCGACGAAGAGTCGCCTCTGAAAAGCATTTCTTCGCCCCCTTTCTTTCTCTCATTTCTCTCTCACTCTGTCTTCTTCTCTGGCCCAAGTGGCTTCTTGCAACTTTCTCAGACACACGAGTTACCGAGTTGCAGAATTACGATGCTGCAAAGAGAGAGCGCGTGCGAGAGAGAGAGAGATCGGTTCTTTTCTGCGTGAGTCATGATTCATAAAAGTCATTGACATTGATGAGAAAATAGCCTTCATAGAAACGTATAATACGTCAACTGGAATCAACCGAATGCTCTCTCGGGTATCATAGGCAGACGCGAATGTGTCGTATAGAGGGTGGTGTCACTTTGATAATTGAATTTTTTCAAAGTACAGTATCGTTGATTGGTGATGCGGTTATTGACAATCGGATGTTTCGGCCGTCGAGACGTCGGATGTTGATTTGCCTAGATATAATGAGGTGAGATGAGATAATGTTTTGTTCCGTTTCAAGTTTTATCGATTTCAGTATATACATAAAGTAGTAGTTGATTTTTATCGTAGAATGATTTTGGTGAACAACCATCTTTTTTT
This sequence comes from Trichopria nigra, assembly GCA_030522945.1. Classification (NCBI taxonomy): domain Eukaryota; kingdom Metazoa; phylum Arthropoda; class Insecta; order Hymenoptera; family Diapriidae; genus Trichopria; species Trichopria nigra. The sequence continues at coordinate 17,163 of JAPYZR010004885.1, forward strand.
TTTTTTTTTTTTTTTTTTTTTTTCTTTATTATTTTTGCTCTACTTTTTTGTTTTCTTCCCCCGGATAATGGAGAAATGGCGCGCCCTTGCCCTTGACGCAGTAATCGACGAACAAATGTATGTGTTTTTCTGACTTTGAAAGCTTTGACGATGACTAACTTCCTTTTTTCGGGGGAGTTTATTCAAACATTTGATTCGTTTTCTTTGAGAGCTATTATAAATATCACCACGACGATAAAAAAATATTGGTCGATGGCTCCCTCCCGCGGAAGAGTCATTTGCCAAAAGCAATTAGAGAAAATTCAATCATTTATCAACATAAATGGGTTCAGCTGGAACCAGGAGCGATGTGTCATTTAGTTTAATTGCGGTTCATAAATAACATCTCTAATGGATGAGAAGATTGAATCGGTACAATCGTGCGGTAATCGTCGGGGGATTTCGAGCACCCCCAATTCGTAAGATCCTCATCTTCTCCGCGGCCTACTTTTGTCGATTAAACGAAGAGTGAAGCGACGGGGCAAACATGGAGGATAACGTACGTTTATTTATGCACGCGTATACGAGAGCTCGCGCGCGTTGAATGGTCCCCGTTGAGAAATTCCCATATCGCAATACTTGCGAGCTCATTATCGCTGGAGATCACGCGGCGGCGGCGGCGGCGGCGGCGTCGAGTGACGAACAATAAAAGTCTCGCATCGAGCGAATCCTCGGGCAGTACCGGTATCGTTATATAGACAACCCGTTATCGTGGATTAATCTTAGGCCAGATGTAGGCTAAGCTTTACAGTTAATGGCTTCATTCTCTTCTTTACGGCCCTTTGAGAGCGTGTAATGTGGCTAATGAAACTCTTTTTCCACTCGCTTCGCGGATTCACTGGCTGTTTTTGCCTCGTCGGAATAAATTATGCGTCTCGCGATGCATGCAGCGACTATTACATTATGAATTGACGAATGCGCTTATCGCGCGGCTTTCAGCGCGTTTTCAAATTTATCTTTGTCGAAGTGTAGGTTTTCTTCTCGTGCGAAACTATACAATTCTCATGCAATGTTTTGATGTCATTAAAGTTGATTGTTTCCATTGTGAGAAATATATTCGCGAATGTTTGTGTTGTTTTTCATAATATATAAATGTTTTTTTTTTTTTGTGTGTTTTATTGTGCAATTGTTGTTCATATAGTAAAGCTCAGAATTACTGAACGGTTATGATTTGTTTCTTAAAAGCGTAAAAAATGTTAGTTTCGGAAAATTATATTCCATCGTTTATTGGGTGAACATTTTGCTTGGAAAAAAAAGTTTCCATCAACATTTATTGATATAAATGGTCATTCATGTATAAAATGCTACGCATTTAACTTGACGCATGGCTCTTTCAGTTCACGCATGACAACATCATCGAAAATCCGTAAATGTTCGCTTTATGCGCTGAATGCAGTGATGTAAAGTACTTTAAGCATTACCTTTACTCATCCGAATTCAAAAAAAAAGTGGATACCCAATTCGTGGATAAATATATAAATATGCCCCCGTTGGGTAATGTACCATTATACACATAACACGATCAAGGCTTATGTGGAATGTCAAAATATACTAACTACAATAAAAATCAAACGTTTTGGTTCACGTTCCATCGCGAAATACAGACCGACAAACCGATAACAGAAGTGGGAGGAGATCTTATCATTATCCAACATAATGATCTTTCCATCAGGATAACCAAACATTTAAGAAAAGTGCGATTATTGGCCATATCGACTCCCAGCAATGAAAAATCATTCGTATTATAATAGTCATGATTAGGGGGAATGAGAAAATGAACGGTTACGGAAACTTTGGACGGTCGTTATATAAGCGTTTTTAAAGACCGTAAAGACAATTGCAATTTTTCTAACGAGTTTTACGGGAAGTGGCCTTTGATCGCTTAAAAGTCGCATCGTGGATTTCGCGCAAATTGCACCTCTTTCGAGTCTTCCGGGATGAACTCGTCGTACGCCACTCACGTTGCCCGTCGGATAAGAAAATTATTCGCCCCGCGATCCGCGTGAATGTACATATAATATACCCGTCGCCGTCACTCTTTCTTATACGTACAGTCGCACCGTGCGACGCACCGTTGGCTCCCATCGTACAAGGTATTGCTTATACATGAGTCACGATTCGTACTCATCGGGAAAGAGGATGCGCATGAACGCGGTTCATACACTCGACCAAACTCGCAGTTTGTGCGATCGACGATGTATATATATAATACCGGAATACGCAAAAAAAACCTGTTGGGCACGGAATGAGGCCAGGAAAAAAAAAGTTGATCGGCGACCAAATTTCTCACTGACCTCGTTACGCCCCGCGGTTTTGTCGGAAAATTCATAATATACAATGTGTGGGGCAACACATGACGGAGAAACACCAAAGTATCGTTTGATATACTTTAAGACTTGACGTGATTATGAGTTATGAAGTAAGACCAGCGTTTATATGGGGAACATTCGAAAATTGGTGTGAGACCATCATGATTGCTTTAAGCGTAGAAATGGTGTAATCTCACAAGGCAATATGGTTGTGTCAACTAGAGTACAATAATTGGTATAACAATGCAGGCAATAAAGGTATCATTCGATACCCATCAGTATATCGCATTTTTAACAAGGAATATTCATCGTCGAAATCACCGTCGTGTCAATCGATCTATAGGTGTTGATTAAAGCGAAGCGCGCGCGCGAGAGCTCCAGTGACGCCGACGTCGAGGCGTGTGCTCATCGCGGATCGCATATTGTTTGTTTTTATTTTCTTTTTTTTTTTTTTTTTTTTCTTGTCTGCTGCCGCGCCCCCACAGCCTCGCCTTTGCCGTGCAGAGTTGCTGATAAACGAGGCACGCTCGCGAGCCGCACGCGCGCGCACCGACGAGGATAACGGGATTTTACGCAAGTACACGAGCGTAAACGCGGCAATTTAGATCTATAGGATGTGCGTATTGATCGGCCACACCCGGGCTTCCTGCAGCCCCCGTGACGCCATGCGTATACACGGCGCGTAAGCGTATACGCAGACGTCGCGCCTCGTCCTCCTCCATGGATGTATACAGGCTTCAAGTCGTGTGTGCATGCACCCGTACACAAGCACGTACGCGCGCCTATATACGAATGCTGGTGTTTGCACTCTCATGCATGCAGGACGAGAGGGAGTGTGTGAGAGAGAGAGAGAGAGAGAATAACCCCAACGCCCCATGGAATAGGTCACATTCATCGAGTAGGGTTGCGGGCTGTGGTACGGTCCCTATTTCCCAGGTATAGAGACGAGAGGGCCCCGCACTCGCCCGCTTCGACAAATAATCCAATCGAGAAAACAGTAATAACGATAATGGATACTACTATAGGGACTATTGGCTACCGAACAATACCGGCTACGTTCGTTATTGTTTTCTTATACGCGGCAGCGACGTGGAAACGATGAAGATCGCGATTGATTCGGACGAGCGATGAGACGGCTGCTGCGACGCATCGATTCGTGCCGGTCGATTCTAATGGGGTCGTTATATCGACCTATTTTTCGAAACGATACTTACGAAATTATCGATGGCGGGTATATGATTCTCTTGTCCTTTGATCTAGTATTAGTAGTAGTTTTTTTTCTCTTTCTTTTTCTTTTTTTTTTTTTCGTTTTCATTTTCATTTACATTCTTTACGTTTCGTTGCATTTCATATCGAAATGACAGAAGGGAGATGACATTCATACTAATACCTAACCTAACGGAATCTTCGATATATACTGAGAATTATCCAATTATAACTTGTTGACAAGGTTCATTTATATTGTTTAGAGCTCGTTAGACTATCCGCTGATGCTAATGATTGTTTATACTCTAGTTCAGTCTTATCAAATATTTACAAAGTTTTAAATATAGTAATTACGTCGTTCAAAACGTAGCGGCTGTTGCAAACTTTGATTCTTACTCTGAAAAATGGTCTATTATTAGAGTTTACATTATCATTTACATAACGTGGTAAGAGATAAATATTTTCATTACTCTGTAATATTCATTTATTATATGTTCGTTCGTTATTATTAAAAATACATGAGCATACAGTGAGCATGCATGGCCTAATTATTGAGACACACGCGCACGTGTATGTATACGTCACTACCACTGTTGACCACTATCCACAGAATAAATGAGAAGAAATCATCAAGAAATAGTCACAATGTCGTCTTTCATTCAACAAATATTATTACTAAATTAAGTCATATCTTCACTGCTTTCATATTGTGGGTATGAGGACTGTTGTACAGACAAAATCAAGGAAAGTATACTAAAAAATTAATCCTTTATTAAACTTGATGGTATTTTTATTTGTACAACGACGTGTAATTGATATCTGTATTTTACATCATTTGTCATGTTTATATTATTATTATTATTATCATTATTATTAAGATTGTAAAAACAAAAACATGTTCTCTACATTTTTGTCGAGCGAAGACATCGCAACTCTATCTTAAAGAGTCAACATTTTAATTAAGGAATGTTTACTTTTAATTCGAGTTAAAGTCAATTCAAAAATATCGAGACTTTCTTATCTAAAAATATTCTTTATCGAAAAGTTATATACTCGGTTTTCATTCCCGAAATTTAGAGAGCATAGTGCTTAATATTTGTGACAAATGCATATGACTATTGGCAGAATAAACCAGGGAATAAATAAGAAATAATCACCAAGAAGCTGAAATTTCGGATAATCGCATGATGATTCATGCGTCAAATACGGCACAGAAGAAATGACCGAACGTTTCTACAGTTGAATATTTCGGAAAATTTTGTGATGTTTACTGAACCTTTGTAAAAATACGACTAAGGTTTGCCCGAAAAATTACTGAATGATTGTAATTTTATTCAAAACGTTGATGAGCTTGTAAGGTATTTGGATTTTTTTATAGATTGAGGATAAACATTGATCTACTACAAAACGAATCAAACAATAAATTTCACATGTAACCATCGTGTTTTCTGCAAAAAAAAATATAAAGGCTTTTGCAGACTTGCCAATTATGATCGATTTCAGTCGATCTACCATCAAAATAATAATCAGGCGCGAAAGCAGCCAGATATATTGCGGAAATTCTCAAGAGAAACATCTTACCCTTGCAAATGCACGTCATTTTTCAACGTTAGTCTCGCGATGCCATCTTCACACACACACACACACACACACACCCAACACTACATTTATCTATTTAATGTGTTGGATGATTAGGAAATAATTGGCGCATTAAAGTCTGTAAGTTGTGAAGAACGTAGGCCTCATTTCTCATGGTGTATAATGACAATACATAACAGTATCAATAAGAATAATGAAATTCGGTACATTCGTCATTCTCTCCTATTATTAATGAATGCACGAGAAAAATACTAGAAGTCATTTATTAAAATTAGTCGATTGATAAATCGAAAAACACTCCAATCATATCGTTAAATCGGACATTGTGTCAAGTTTCGCCGTTCTGAATGAGAACCAACTGATAAGTCCTTCGTCGATAACGCTTGTCCATTTAATTTTTGGTAATATCAGGAATGCGTTATTAATTGCCATTTGGGTTGTTACGGACGATTATTTCGTGTAATGGCGGAAGCAGTCGACGGATTGGTGATAAATTATTAAAACACTAGAAATTAATGGACCAACATATCAGAATCATTATGAATGAATGAATGAATGAATGCTATTATAGTGATGCAAATCACTATTCCTGATGTCACGAATGAGATTCGAGATATTAAAACTCCTGGAGTTTCGTGTACGCTTTATAAAAAATCAATAATGTTTTTAATGCATAATAATTTTAGTTATTAATGAAAAACGCCCTCTGGTAAAAAAAATTGACATGGCCTCGCGAACGCCCAGGCCATTCTGGAGCTTTGTCCATGGAAAAGCCACGTTAAATTATCTACCAGGGTCAGATTAATTCAATGAAGTGAAAATTTGTTTCGATTACTATATTTTAAATGACACGGTGAAATTTTAATAGCGGAGAATTTGTTGCACTGTATAAATTCTAACGCACGATATAAAATTCGATAAAGTGCAGGGAGGTAAAGGAAATTGAATAGCGTTCGGTAATCAAGATATCGGTTTTAGTTGGCAGCTGTTCGAGTTGTAACGAGGCGCTTGTAACGCGTCAACGAGAGAATCGCACGGTAACGACGTTCTTATTTCGGAGTGGCTTCATAATCAAATTACCGTTTCATTCGTCAAGAACAATAGACAGCTCTTTTACGCTCGCCCCTCTACTCTTATAATTACAAACTAATTATAAACAATGTGTGCCAAAGATTGGCTTTTTTCAAATTGCCTCCACCTTTATGTTCAGTCAGTCATCAATGGCGTAATTAGTAAATCGATTCCTCGCGGTCAATACAGATCTTGCGCCTTTATGTTTATATATTATTTCACTCGCCAATACCCTAGTAGAAATCTATCCATTTTTTTCTTACACTATCCATTTCTCCTATGCCTTTAACATGGTAAATATCTGAATTGTCTAAGAATTGGCTAAGTAAAGTTTAAATAAATGGGGGACTTTCGTTATTTTAAGCGATTCTCGATGGAAAATAGAACACATTCATTCGAAATCCCTTCTCCGGATATTATAAAATTCCATCAGGGATATGCTTTAGTTCACGCTGACGTTTGACGGAACGTAATTCTAAAAGGGCTCATTCATTTCGTCTGAATGACCATTATTTCATATATCTGATACGGTTTGGAAAGTCCCCGGCTTCTTGCAAACAGACATAAAGCAGGCTCACTGCTAATTAAGATGATTAATCTGATTTCATATAAAAATGGAAAACTGTAATTGTCGAGAGTTATTAAAAAAGAGCAGGATTTTATTTTTCGAAGAAATCATTTCTTTCTGGTTTTTGTTGGAATCTTACTCGCTTTATTATTCATATTCTTTCGTGTCTTTTTCTTCAGTTGTGCAAATTTGAAAATCGAAATAAATAACAATATCTTATTAATTAAACAAAACCAATGTAATATCGTTACTATTAACCGATCTGGAATCCAACCGTACTCTAGTTTACGCAACTGCTTCTCTGTCGCGTATAAGAATAATCGAAAGTCCAACGTGTAAATGTAGCAATAACAGAGACGAAGACGTAAAATCACGTTTTATGGCCAAATTTGTAATAAACAGCGCTTGTAAATACGTTATCGAATTCTTGAAATCGTGCGGTGTATATACACGCCTACATTTTATTTAGGACCGACCAATTAATCGTCGCTGGTTTTTCGAGTCAAACTCGAGGAATTTCGCCGTTCCAGCTGGAAAAGCAGCCATCATGGCACTATTTTCGTTATTATCGAACGTGTTCCCGTACGCGCCGACGAAGTTTCTCATTTCCTCTTCCTGCCGGTGATCAAGCGTCGCCGGGTGCATTACACACATACCCAACACATATGCACGACGCTGTTGGCCAGATAACGCGAGACCGGTAAAGCGACGCGCGCCTCTCGAACGTCCCGGAAAATGTGAGGAATTTCCCCGGTTCCTTCCCTCACCCTCGTCAAATTTTCGCGCTTCGACACACATGCATGCACACATGCGCCCAAGCTGAGCTGCGGGCACAGGGGTGGGTGTCAATAGCGGCTTGTGGGCGGCGCTGTTTATCTCGGCTCGGAGTAGTAATCGAAATATTGGCAGCTGCCAAGAAACGCGAGCTCGTGAATGACCATAGTCGAGCACGCGTCGAGAGAAAATAAAACGATGACCGTTCGCTGGAAAATTCGAAACGCTCACTTGTTTGACTTCAGAAGACCAGCTGCTGCTGCTGCTGCTGCCGTGCACGTTTCACCAACCTTTTTTCATGCACCTTTGTTTTGTATGCAAAACGTTTTAGGCTCTTGGCGAATGATTGTGTAAACGGCGCTCTTTGATGTGGTTCTTTGTTTAAGCACATATCAGTGCTTCAAAGAATTATTCAATAAGCGTTTCAGAAATTAATCGATTTCATAAAAAAAAAAACAATGTCTCTTAATGAAAAAACGATCGAACTCGTATAATCGCTTAGTTAATTAATCAGAGTTGACGCGGATTTATATTGACGCCACTTAATGTTGGCAGTGAACACTGAATAAAATTAGGAGATGATGAATAATGCAGTACCAATTACGTTTCCAACTGCAAAGTGCAACTCCCTGTTGTACTTTGCAGCAATGGACTCACTTTCTTAATTGCCCAGACTCACTTAAACGTGTATTCCTATGGTCGAATAAGAATAATTAATAAGGAGACAATTCGGTAAAGTCGGACAAATTTGTCGCGTGTAGTTTTTGAAGCTCCGTATTTATATTACGAATCGCTGTGCGTCCATTACACACGGTCCTTGAGGGTTTCGTTGGTTTCCTGTTTACAGGATCGCTTCCCGGTATGCGTATATTAGAAAAGTATGTATACCGAGTGGCTTTTAGTTCTGCCTGAAAAATAAATATTCCACACACTCGGGATCGGAGAGCGATCGAGGGACGTTTTTCACGGGCGATGAAAAGGTCTCGTTATTTTACCGGAAGTGGAGAACTTGGATCTCTCGTAAGCATCTCGGGGGAAAGAGATTGTCAAAACTTCCTTCCTCCGCCATCCCTGTGCAACTGTGTTTGCTCTCTCGCCTCTCAATCTTGCCAACTAGAACGTCGTCGTTGTAAATATAGACGCACGCGGTGTTCGTCACACATGTCTCATCCTTGTCCGTGATTCTTGCAAGACGAGTCAGGTATACCGTCCGAGGGGGACAGCAAGTCGCAGAAGAAGCGACGAGACCTCGCGAAAGAGTGGGGGGAAGAAAGTTGGAGTCGAGAGGAAGTGAATTAATTACTTGAAGTATTCAAATCCTCGACGGAGAGCGCTTCTTGAATACTGATAAGGAGTCGGGGCAAAGAAGGAAAGAAGAAGCACTCGAGTGCTACGTTAAAAGACGCTTGCACAACAGACGACGAAATTAACCATTTTTACAGGGTTATCGATAATGATCGTTTGATTAAAGAGGAAAACTGTATATTCACTCACGCGGAAGAGATCAATTGGACTCGGACGAGAAAACTGGTTACGCCCGTTACTAATATAGTATTTAATTTAGCACCGAATCGAAGTTCGTCGGCGTTATACTACAGTGATAATTGTAAAAAGGTTCTTTCGTTACATTGTCTATTTTTTTTAACGTTATACCCTATTGTGCAATTAACGTGAGCGTTTTTCCTCTTGCACTTCAATCTTGAAACGCGAAATGAAAAACTAGAATTCTAGTTTTAAGTAACGATTCAATACAAAATATTACAACTTTTCAACCAATTTTATGGAAGCTTTCTTGAATATAAAATAACGGCACTTTCGACGCGGATAAAACGGTTTTATCGCCGAAATAATAATATGGTGCGGCGAGCTGAGAAAAAGGCCGAGGTAGGCAGCGGTCGACATGAAATTTTATAATTAGTTCGCGCAAATCCTTGAGTCACATTATATATACATGTAACAAAGTTTGAGGAGAAAACAATAACGCGACCGTGCTAACGTGGAATCCCGTCCTTCTATAGGAGGTCCGATCGAATGAGGCAAAAACTTGGCTCGTATGTCCTTGAAGTTTCACGGTGAAACCCCCGGCGTATGCAGCGGGTGGGGGAGAACTTACAACTTCGTCCCTTTGAATGGAGACCGAATTGCACGCAGGCCATTTCGAGTGTTCGTGCGAACGCTCGTGTAATACGACTCCGCAGTTCGGGAAAGCCACGATAAGATGGAGATTTCCAGCTCGATATCGAGGCTCCGAAAACCAAACGTTTTCAAGAGAAATGTCATATTGATTTCGAGACTATTCCAGCCGTGGTTTTCTTGGCTTGACTTGTATATTACTTGTCGTAAAACGCTGGTTGAGATAATCTGGATGAATAGGCGAGTAGTGCTATCACTTAATTGTCCGTTAGAAAAAATAAAGAGGGAAAAAATCACTTTTGTTGAGACAGGCGGAGCTGCTAGTGTTCCACTTCCGCAAGCGAATGGGCTTCCGACAAGCAATCGAAAACAGCTGCGCTCGATCGGTTCCAACCGTAGGGTGTCCGCAAAGTCCGAAAGCGTGAAACGCGAACCGTTCTTCATCAGAAAAGTGATTCCTGTCTCGGGCGACACCCTGTATATGTGTGCGCCGCCCCGCGTGTCCAACATCTGTCCCCCAGGCTTAAATTAATCAGCACGCGACATACGCGGGATCCCGCATAAAGATCGGCATCAATCGCATGCGGTCGACGAATATTTTTTTTTTTTTTTTTTTTTTTTTTTTTTTTTTTTTTTTTTTTTTTTTTTTTTTTTTTTTTTTTTTTTTTTTTTTTTTTTTTTTTTTTTTTTTTTTTTAGGGAGAAGGAACCGGATGTACAGATTGTAGTAATTTCGATGCACGGTTAAATTGTAACAGGGCTCTGAGTAATTGCATGATTATTAGGGTTCCCGATGTTCTGCCAGTGTGTTTATTCGCATTTAATGGGAGTAGTAATATAGCTGCTCTTTATTCTTGTACTGTGCATGAATACTGTTTCAAAAACCGTAAGAGCTTTGCGGCACAATGGCATTCAGCAAATTTGTTAAATGGAAATTTGCAAAGTTAAACTCGGATGGTGTATCATCGCTTGACACTTGTTTCAACTATTTTTTGTGCAGTTTGAGTGCGATGGTTGCACGTCTTAATTAGCAAGAAGCACGGACTGCGAGTAATTTTCCGTTTATATAAGTAAATACCTTTATTATTGCGTTTAATCGTCTTTGATGTTTTAATGATTCGTTAATTATACCGTGGTGTGCAGCTCATGCATCTTTAATATTTAGAAAAATCCGAGTATTCTAATAATTGCAAATACTATTATGTTATCTGAATTTAACCGCGGTACCTATAATCTCCGCTTTTAATTAACTCGAATGATTTTCTTCCATTGTTGTTTCATAATTATATTCGACATATACTCGACCACCGCCAAGATTTTATCGGATAACCGAGGTCGTAATAAGTGCGCCGCGCCATATGTATGAATTAATTACTGTCTCTATTTTTGCGCGAGTACTATACGGCGCAACGAAACAACAATGTCTATGTATCGAGGGAGATGCGCGCATTAATCAGTTTATTTAACGAGTATCGAAGTTGGAATCTGGATTCAAAATCAAAAGCATCACTTTCGTTAATGTACGCCAGTATATAGGGGTATAAGCGCGAATTAAACGGAACAGCAGGCGCTCAAATATCGCACATTCGCATTTCGAAAATACGCCGAGAGCGAAGAAAAATACTCGCGCAAATTGCCTGGAATGTTAATAATCCAACAACTAATCGTCGCGACGCGACGCGAGTGCATGTGTACATTTACGTACGAGGTCCGTACGTAAGAGTGCAATAGATAAGTACGAGGTTCGCCTTCGGCAGGTCAACGACGCTTATAACAAAGTATCAGCGCAATAATTGTCATTCGCTTAATTGATAGTGTGGTTAAGTTGAAATGCGATTTCAACGGGTTATCGCGGGGTTACCGAGTTGTCAAGTGCACGATAACTCCGCGTCCAATTTATAATAATTGCCGATGAATCGAGCCTACGGCCTGTCAGATATTTATCGATCGTCCTGATCGAGGTATGTCGATCACAATGCCAGGAGTAAACCAAATGCTAATCATCGCGCATTAATTATATACGCACTTGCGCTACTCGGCATTCTAGAGCACGGTAATGAAGTTTAGTTGCCGTCTCTTTTATAGACTGTTTTCCAAAGTATTTTTGCTTGGGAAGACGATACCTTGGTTTTAAGAACATAAACCAATTTTCAGTTCATTTTATGTTCCGACTAGATTTTTGTAGCCTTTTATGACCCAAAGTCCTAAAGTTAAAACAACGATATCCTCCTCAGCACTGTAAAATTTCCGATTCAAACCATTTACAATCTGTTTTGAAGAAAAGATATTGCTTCAAATTTGTCGGTGTAATGGAAATGCAGGATCTAAAAAAAGTATACAAGCGATACAGAAGATTTTGAAGCGTCCTAGGCGAATCGCATTTCCTCGTCCTCTTTTATTATTACTGCACGGTAGTAAATAAGGCAAAGAGGCATATCGTACGGGTAGGGCATGCTTTATTCTACCCTATATTTTCGAATGCAAAATGAAAAATAAGAACCGAGGTGTAAGGAGAGTCGTCGTGAGCTCGAATTTGTACTAGAGTATTGTCGTTACAAGTATTACAATTGACTTGAATTTTTCGGTTGCTTCAATCGGTACTGAGATAGTTGATAAACGTTTATAAACGTTTACAGGAAATTTCATTTTGTTTTTCGCGCCGTAAAAGTGTCACGAGGAATTTGGCGACGCGCAAGTCGTTATATGGATCATTTCAGAGCATTCCAGCAATCGTGGCGCGAGCGGTAATGAAGGAAAGAGACAGAAAAGTCAAGCGCTGGTGGATGGACTGGATGACTGGAATATCGCGGATCGGCGTAAAACGCAAGAGCGGAATGCCATTTTACCATATTGTCCGTGTTTTTTCTAGCGCGTTTTCCTCCCGTGCAAGGCACGCGCACGATTTATTCGCCTTATTGCTGCTGCTGCTCCGAACATTCCATAGAGTCGGAAACTAGGTGTGCGTGCGTAACGACGCTAGCAGCGGCGGCAATGCCTCGGTAGCGCGAGTGAGTCACAAAAACAATGGTAATCTATTGAAACTCCCAGCTGCTGTCCTTCCATTTCGTTGTCTGCGTTGCATCTGTTGGCGGCGACGAACAGTGCTAGCTGTAGGGTGACTCGATTAAAAAAATGCACCACTTTCCCTCTTCGTCACTCTTTCAGATCGGCGAATCGCCTCGACAGTCTTTCATCCCTTTCTCGTTCTACGACGGTGCTCGTTAATCGCCGACGCGATTAGAACCATTTCCCCCTCTTTGCTCCTCTCGCGCTCTCCTTCATTTATCTCTTAATTTCTCCTCTCGACCTTCGCCGTTGATCTTCCTCTCCCTTCCTTTCATGCATCTCTTATTTTTTTTCCATCTCTTTGTTCTCGACATATATGTATAAGTCGTTGGTTAAATGCAATACGCAACGCCGGTTAGCGCTGCGATACACATTCACGACACCCTCCTTGTCCTCAGTTTGTAGGTGACTTTGTTACGTAGTCCAATAAGTCCCAAAGAAGTCCCCTGAAATCGAAGAGCGGTCCACACAGTGTGCGTTATTATCGCGATTCCCAACGGTGCTCCCGCCGTATGCGAGCCTCTTTCTTTATCGGACGCTTCGTCTCGTCTCCTTTCGCACGGCGAGTCATCACATCGATCTCCAGTTCTCTCCTTCTCTCTCTTTCACTTTCGGCATCGAGGGAGCGAGTCTCAAGTTCTCGCGATCGTTTTAAATCGAGATACCGCAGTCATAACGCTTTGCACGCTTCATTTTAATATAATATACTATACGGTACGTCTACGTATACATAGCTGAACGCTACGTCGAAACAAGATCGCACGCTTCGCTCATTTTGATTATTCATATAATTGCGCCTTCAGATCGTGAGAGGGTTGGTGGGGAAGGGAGGGTGAGAGATCGCGAGAGTACACACAAAGAGCGAACGTTATGAGGATCTTTCACGCGACGTTTCGCTCCGAGACGGTGCGTCAAAGTTTGGAGGGAAATAATTAATGTAGCTTCAATTTTCCATGCATGAATCATGAGTCGGCGATGCCGGGAAATGAGTCATTCGACGCGCGACAAATCCACAATTGTTGAACGTTTTTCGTTTCACTCCATAGTGCTGTGCCGTACTCTTTTGATTGACTTTTCGTTTAGTTCTGTGTTCTTTAACGATTTCGTATAAAAGCCTTTTGATTGGACGATAATCGACTGCACGATTTTTGTATTTACTTGATTTTTTAGTATGTAGTGTGTATAAAGAACACTTAGTTTCTGTGCGTAGATCGACAGTAGATTTTTTAGGCTCTTTTTTTTTTCAAGAAATCTGTAAGTTGTATGCTTTTTTTTATTAACCATAGAGAACCAGCATGTTTCTAAAAATTGTCTTTGTTATAAAGTAAGATTTGTCGTTAATGGCTCGAGGTACCAGTATAACGACAAAAGTAGGAGGGCCTTTTTGGTCACACTTTGTAAACTATACGAGTGTCGATAAATCACATTCAAATATTTGTTTAGCTTAATAAGTCTTACGTACAGGGAAAATATAGAACAACGTGCTCGAATCAGAATTGGCGAGAGATTCATCGCGCATGAAAGTGAAGTATATTCATTTCTGCATTATTCTTTACGACGACATAAAATGCCAATTAAAACTTCACAACACATTAATATCCATAATTGGCTATCAAAAGATTAAAAACAAAATACTCTTCGACTTCGCAGAAGGCATAATGAAGAAACACTGCGGTTGAAGAGCAAAAAAAAAGAGAGAGAAAGAAAACAACTATAAAGAAAAAGAACGATATACGGCGCCGCTCGGACCTCGCATCGTGATGTATTTTTCTCCGCAACGTTTGTTTGCACACACACGACCGGTCGTAACGGTGTATCAGAGGAAATATATTTTTCACCGCGGTTGCGGGGGGGATTGTACGGTAATCAGACCGCTCTCCGCGTACGTCTTTTATCAATCGCGATGCGAAATCATTCAGCGCCCGATATCGCTCGTAAGTTTCGTCAAACGTTATAGGGTCGCCCCCCTCCCGCGCAATCGAACGCTCATGTTTTTATTCCCCGAGGCGTAATTTTCGTGTCCGCGCTTATGCATGCGAACGAATCGCACACCGGGATTTCTTATGGAAATACGAGCTCTATTGCGGCAGAAGCAACGCCGACGCGCTTGAATTGAAAACGCTGTTTCCGCCCTTAATGATATAATTGCGTGTTCCGATTGACATTGTGCGATTCATTTCGTAACCGTTGGAATATTGTGCGAGCGGAGCACTGGAAATAAATGCTTCGCAATTGTAGCACGGCCTCGCGACGTGCTCTTAAACGTTTGTCTTATGTATTTTTTTCAGAAACGAACAAGTTTGTGTAGGGGGTGTTGTTCGCAAACTCGGCGAATATAATATTCGTGGAAATCGTTTGTCCGTCAATCACAACCCAAGAATTACTTGACGAAAGTTTAACGCGATGTGTCGAATTTGAACAGTGAGCGATTGAAAGTTGACCAATGAAAATGCGCGGATAATAAGTCACGTTACCTAAGGTTGCGCGCAACGGCGCCCTTGGGTGTTCCGATTGGTCAGTCCTTAATCACTCACTGTGCGAATTCTATACGTATCGAATACATCAATATTTCGTTAAAGGACTTTTTCGGTTGACATTTAATGGAGCATATGATATTTTCCGTGAATTTTGAATTTCATTATATGTAGGTGCATACGTGCGTATATGTGTATTTATATTTCTGTACGTTCTACATGTACATGTATCATTTGCAAGAACACCTTGGCGATGAAAGATAATCAGATTTGTTGTCACGCGTGACCGCGCCTATTGGATCGTCGTCATGTATGCAGCGTACGAATATGACGAAATACAGATTAAAAAAAGAAATATGATGAAAAATTGTCCATAAAATGACATCCGCTAATCGCAAACCTTCATGTAGATGGGCATTCTTCGAGGCTTATCGACGTTGGTAATTAATTTTTTTGTTGCGAAACGACTCGCATTCTATATAGATCGGCATTCTTATTTGCATATACGCGCATGCATAACCCCGTTTCTTCGAAATCACAACCTCGAGAGTTGTGCGATTATAAAAAAGTCAATTTAACATAACGTATATGTATACATATAAAAAACAGAGCGGGTAAAATACATTTTCGTCCTCGGTTCTCGTAGCGCCCATATAGAACGTCGAACGTACACGTTTCTCCCATTCCGGCAGTTCATCATTCCGGTGCGAGGCTTTCGAGTGTGAGGGTGACTTTCCGCTCTTTATATCTGCCACACCTAAAAGTCCGCGCCTAAAATCGACGCCGTATCGCGCTTCGTCGTCGACCGGCAGTGCGAGCGCGGGACGAGACTCAGGCGTCGTCGGTTCTGTTAAACTGGGGACGATGGGAACTCGACACTGCGCATCCTGATTCGCCCGTCCTGACGACGATGGCTAATATGACCCGAAATAAGTCTGTCTGCTCCCCCAAATGGGAACCCCTGTTCTCTCTCGCGGCTCGTTTGAAAAAGAATATTCGTTATTCGATCCGATAGAATGGCAGCAGAAGCAGCAGCCTGTGTATTCAGGATTTTTCGGAAATACGGAGAGAAAATACGGGTGAAAACACGAGGTACTCTCTGATGGGTCGAACGGGGGGGACCCACTCTTTATTGACGTACCGCATTAACGAGGGCGTGTTGGTGAGGCCCCGTTGTCCACGTGCACGTTTTGAATGTTTGCCTTTCTATTGGTCCCATTAGGAAATTGAATTACTCATTCATGATATTATAAATTGGAAGTAATAGTGGGGGCGGTCAATTAGATAGAAAAGGGTTAATTATTAGGGAATAACTACCGGCAATACGGATTTGAATGAAACCTTTTGGATGGCTTCCAACTTGGGGTTGGAAAAAGTTGGAAATCTTTAAAAAAAGGAAATGAATTCTTTTGCTGTTTTTTTTTTTTTTTTTTTGTTGAAAATTCAACATGGCGATATTGTAAACACGAAAATATAACGTTGCCGTGAAATTAAAATCGAGGAATTTTTTGGTAATCACATGTGGTAATTATAATACACGGTATCGACATTAGTAAAAATGTGTATTGTGTTTTGGTTGGATGTGCATTTATTATGCTTATTATTTTTATACACATTCAGTCATAGAGTATATTTGTATATAGATTATGTTTGCGCATCCGAAACGGAGTACCGGGCCTGTATACCTGCCCTCGAATACCAGCTCGCAGCTGTTGCGACCATTCAAGCGACGTTCATGCAGATATATAATACATGTATACGATGGCAAACAAATCCCACTGTAATATACTTTGCAATAATTATATACCTCCATTTGCAACCTCCATGATATGAAATTGTAAAAAAAAATTTTTTTTGTTTTAATTGTCGATTATTTTTTTATGCATAAAAATTATTCATTAACGAAAAGAACAAATTAATGTTGAGTTTTGCGCATGTATTAAAGTATCAACACAAAGTTCGCATTCCAAACTTAAAACAAAAACACACATTTATAATAAATATTCTACGATTGATTTTAACCTTGGATGGAAGTAATTCGAGCGTATTTACAAATATGGCGTGCAACCATTTTTCATACTCGTACAGTATTTATACATTGATACGCGTTACGATTACTAATAAAAGAAATGTAAGGGAAAAATGTGTCGAGTTGAAAACGTTTCGAAAATGTAGTGCGCGATGCGCTCGATGCAAATTTATCGATTGGGGAAGAAATGGGGATCGAAGAGTTCTCGTTTCATTCAGAACATATCAAAACAAGAATTTCTTATCGTTCGGAAAGTGACTGCTTATTTACTGGTCACAAATAGACGCATCCATTGTGTTGACGTGCGTGTTTATTTATCGATTAATCTAATAATGTGCAGTTTGCGACAATAGATGTTTGAAGAAGAACGATATGCGCGTATTTGCGGGTGCATTTACGATTGTCAACAATATGTAATATGTAAATATTGACGAGACAAAACACTCGGCATCTGAATGAATGCGTTTCTTTTTGTGTGCCTTCGGAGGAAAAAAAAAATGGTTACAGTCTAAAATAATAAGTGATTATCTTTAGGTTAGATTTCGGCATTCTTGAGGACCGTATAGAAACGTCGGGGAATGAATGATTTTACGGCGTCCTTGAATGGATGAAGAGTCGTTTTCTCGTCGACAATACTTGAAAATGAAATATATCCTTGTGAATTCACGCAGGCCCGAACGAGCCGAACGAATCTGATGATGGGACCGATGTGGTGTGCTCTCGAAAACCCGGAATCGTTGCTTCGTTGCTGCTTCTGCAGTGTGACACCCTATAGATAAGACACGATGACGCCACCGCCGCCGCCGAGGCGTCCATCCATCCGACCGCTGCACGAACGCACCTCGGTGCGGCGTTCAATATAAAAAAGCCGGCGAGTTTCGATATTCGAGTCGCTTGGAAAACAATTGATAATACTCGCCGGTGGCTTCGACTCGACGCATTATGCAGTGGGGTCATCAGTGCGAAATAACGACATGCGTGATGGGCCTGTATTTATTATTTTCCGTTTCAACGCCGATCGTTTTTCATCGACTGCATCAGTCGTACGGCACCTCCGTACGCATTGATAAAAAAAATCTCAGAGTGTTTTCTGTCAACAATACAAAAAATTGATATAAAATTAAGATAAAAAAAAATTTATTGAAATTAACTTCAGCGTATGACGTCTTAATCAGGTATAATTAACGAACTAATTAAGTATAATTAACCAAATCATTGAAGACTTGACGGACACTATTTTTAATCAGAATTTTTTTTTGTTTTCTTTTTCTTAAATACACGAAAAACTACATGCAATAATGATTAAATCCGCCATTATTCTAATGCCACGGTTTATAAAATTCTAGGCCGAGAACTGGTATATCAGGGATGCCGTTTGCCAATCGATTTTGGCCACACTCTTGGTCCGATTATGCGTTTTGGTTACGGGTAATTTGGGCACTTTGACCGGTAAAATGACGACGAGAGGAGACCATTATAACCAGATACATGTACGCGTCGCGGTGTTGTAGCCCGCATGAAAATTATTATACCCACGCGAACTTTCTTGCAATGTCTTGTCACGCGAATTTCGACGTAGGCAGGAGACTAAATCGAGGCGTTGTCCGTCTGAATGGCTGCTGAAAGCCAAGTCGCATTTACCGGTGCAATGCACGTCGGCGTGGTATACCTGTAGAGGGTGCACACGTATACGCCTATACTTTGTGTGTGTGCGGGGGGGTGTACCTACGACGACGACGACGACGAAGAGTTTGGTTGCCGACGCGGAGAAAACGACGTCGGCATCGTGCGCCGCCCGCCCCTGCGTCTGAAGTGTTATTCCGTCTGCGTGATATCGATCCAGGCGAATTAAAATTTCCACGGTAGGATTTACGAGGCTGCGGCGTGATGCAACGCCCGGGACGCATTGCCGATTATTGTTTAATCCGGGAAAGTTTGATTCTCGGGTTTCGCGTTCCCGAGACGAAAATGAAGCCATTCGCGCCAAGTCAACAACAAGTCCCGCGAGATACTTTCGCGATAAGGCGGATATTTTTAAGAGCAGCGGCCGCGAATTTATTCATGGCGCAGTCGGATAATCGCAAAATTCGAAAGACGGGGGCCGGTTTGAGTGTGAAATTGTTGTTTCGCGCATTAATTCGAAGGTTGCAATAAATATAAATGCAATTATTGTCGATGGTGGTGAGGTTTTAGTGAAAACGTAAACATCACGAGCGCACGAGTAATGAGGTCAAGGGAAAGAAATCTTTCGTTTATCGAGTCGTTGATTGGAAAGACAATTTTTTTTGTTGATATATAGGGGTAACGATTTTTAAAAGAAATCCGCAATTGATAACGAGAAAATTAGATGTATTTTTGTAACTATGTATTGGGTAAAGTTTGAAAAGTCGGAGTTGAACGAAAAACTGTTTTTTTTTTTTTTTCACTTGACTGGCGACATTTTGTTGTGATAATATTCGTTGACTCTATTAAATTGTACCAACGAGTGATTGGTGATTGGATTACAAGTAAATATAATTGTAGTTTCAAAGTCAGGAATAGCGGATACTCGAGAATTTTGAATTCTTCTGCTTTGGTCGCTTGCATAAAACGTCGGATGTCGCGCGCCATCTGTATTAACTGTTACGAAACAAAGCGTGAAATTGTCGGAACATTATCTTTCGATAAGAAAGAAAATATTTCGCGTAAAATGTCTGTTATTCCGACGAGTGGAAAAGATTTCGAGCGAGAATATCGAATTTACCATTAATTGCAACATTATGACGCTTCCTGCCAGAAGGGTATCACTCTTACGGTTCGATTTCATAGATTTCCCGCACTCTGGAACGCACGAGAGAGTAAGTAAAAGATATCTACTACTACTACTACTACTACTACTACTACTACTACTACTACTACTACTATGGTATGAAGAAGCTGCGAAAGGAATGCGTCTAGTGTTTCCGTAATTGGATATACGCACCGCGTGACATAATGTGTTAGAAATGCACGAACGATGACGGATATTCGGAGTAAAGTGGTAAATGGCACGCAATTGTCGCGCGCGAATGCGCACAGCCTCCAGCCCGCGT
>JAPYZR010004886.1:0-16671 GCA_030522945.1 Trichopria nigra
AAAAAAGTCGGAGTTGGGTGGAAAAACGTCAATTTGCGACGTGAAGCACTCGGTGGATATATTCCAAAATCTAATCAGTTCTTTCTGTTAGTTTGGCATGATCAAAAAGAGAGAAGAAATTCGGTTTATTCGTTCGTGAGTTATCGAGCGAACACACGTACGTGAGTATACGTACGTACAGCATGTCGGACATTTCGAGTTTCATGTCTTCAACCCCTGCCTTCGACCCGATTTAATTTTTTCACGATAATAAAAAAAAGACCTTCATGTTGTCCAGGAATAGACGAAGAGAATGAATTAATGGTCAATTTTAAAAATCGGTCGAATAGATTTCCACCAAAAAATTCCCAAAATTGAAGAATCGGAACAATTTTTGTTGGTAAATTCAATACTTCGCCGCATACTTCGCCGCCTTGCGTCAGGCGAAGTAAAATATTTTTCCTAATCTTTTCGAAGTCTATTCGTCTTAACCGTGGTAAAAATGGAAGCGTACCGTACGCTTAAAAGTACAAATTCATGCTTATTTAACGCTTTGAGTGTGCTTAATGCAAAAAGAAGCGTGAATTTGCACTTTTAAGCGTACTGGTATATGTTTCCATATTTGCCATGGAATAAAACGGATAAACTTTCGGAATTTTTTAGAGTGAACTGTTGGTCAAAATTAAATTTTTGATTGTTGGTCAGAATTAAAGGATCTTCCAACTATTAATTTTCCAAATTCGTAAATTTATGTGGAATATGAATTCATATTGTTCTTCAATAAGAAATAAAAAAAAAAATTAAAATATTTTCAATGAATTAATTCAAGAACTATTATTTTTTTACTAGGTAATTTAATATTGCAGATTTATGAATTAATTCATCGAATTATCAATCTTATTTTTGATTTCTTGGAAACGATTAAGTGAAACTCCAAAGTCTCAAAGATTTTTGAGTAATTCTCTCCTGCGACTGTCCCGAAAACTGCCCCGTGACATAATGTTTATATATACATGTATATAGATATTTTAATTTGGTTGTTCTTACAATGTATTATTTACTGTTTATAATTGTTAATTACGATCGGGTGAAATCGATAAAAGCCTTGATAAGTCGCAGAGAAATATTCAAATGTATATTTCCTATTAAGAAGGAAATTTTTTTTTTAATTGCTCCGAAATGCTTTGCTCCGAAATGCTTCGGACTTCCCATTCATCTATACTGAACGTATAGCTACTAAAGTAATGTTACAACAATATCTCCGTAAGATAATACGTTAATGTCACTGTCATATAAAATTTCTGCAAAAAATGAATCCCCCATATCACTACATGAAGGAACTTTACTACCCTTGTAGAAATTTACTACTGATAAGGCCTTAAATTTATACTACTGCGCACTACTGAAAACTAGTAGTGCGCAGTAGTAATTTAATGCATAATAAGGGGTAATAGAAAAGCACCCTTACTATTATTCCTCTAGAATTCAGGGTTTTAAATATAAATTCGTATTTTTATAACACAATAAATATTTTATTTCGAATAATATATATATATATATAATTCATATACACTGAGCGGGTGAGGCCGAAGGCCGCAGGGGCGAAGCCCCTAGTATTATATTATATATTATATTGTATTTTGCTTATTTTTGAATTAATCTCTTCTTTCCCACTCTCGCTCCCACTACAACGTATACGTAATAGATACGTAAAATACATAAAAAAGTTCAATATTACGAACTTATACGTTACGTATATATTATGGATATTACACGTTACGTTAAGTACGCGTAACGATATCCTATTGTAGATGGTCCTTTACGGTAATAATACGGTGTATATTTTGCGGCGTAATGGACCGTAATGTTACGGTAATATTAAGCTGTCATTACAGTGAACGTATTAAAACCCTATAACGTTACGGTAATAATTCGGAGTAATATTACCGTAATGTTGCGATGATATTACATTATATATTTCTTAAAGGTAAACAAGACCGTAATTTATTTAGCTTGTATACGCATATGTACATATATATACGCTTTTCGGAATTAACATTGTGATTTTGAAAAATCGAATCAAAATCATGGTCCGAAAAACTATAGGTTGTTTCTCCTCCACCAATCATCGTCGTCGCCTCATATTTCGTTCATTTCCGGTTTCCGTATATATACGAGAATACGAGTCATCGTCGCCTTCAACGGTCGACAACGGTCGATTTCGATTGTCTCAGGCAGTCTCAGTCAGTGCAGTCAGTCTAACAGTCAACTTTCGGTCACTTTAGGACCATTTTATAGGGTATAGTGCATTCAGTGCCACCGCTTTCTAAGTTTTGTCCCGTCTGTATACGAGCAATCTCCCTAGTATATCAGTAATTCCATTCCGTTTACTTCCTTACGTGTTTTCGTAATTATTGCGCTTCGTCGTGGTCAGGATTTTCCGTAAAAATCACTCTAGAATTTTGTGAAAGGCGAAACGATGTATACCCGAAGCAAACAGAATCCTGGCAATTACCCTCAACAGAAGCCGAACCAAGGTGAGCTAGCTTTGCATTCTTCGGACGTCTTCTTTTTATCGTATGTTTGATTTAATTTTGGAGTTCGATCAATTTTTTTTAACGTTACAACAGTGCGACATACTCGTCACAGCAGTCATTTCTTGTCACGGTGAAAAATCAATATGACGCCGGTTTTGTTGAACATGGCGTCCTTCCTTCGCGTAACTCACTCGTTTCGTACGCCGCAAATTTAAAGCTCCAATTGTTTACTATTTTGTTGTAATGTGTTTACATTTTAGGTGTCCGTCCTCAACAGCATTCGAATCAGAGCGGCGGTTTTCAAGGAACGGTAAGTTGTACATCTTTTTTATTTTTTCGTATTAAACTCATTTCCGTTTCTCAGTAGAGTTGGGGCCCTAGTATTGAATCCATTCTCAGAATAGTTTTAAAAAACATTTTTCAACAAGCACGTTTTTTAATTTGAAAACTTTTTTGAAATATCACAATTATTGTAAAAAATGTGAATTTGAGATTAAATTTGTGATTCTATTCTCGATAAAAAAGAATATGCTTTAAGACGGATGAAAATGGTTTTAATATTACATTCCTGTTTTGTGTTTTAAAAAGTATACATAATTTTCAAATCGTCAGAACTAAGATTGCAAAATAAAAATTTAAATGTGACTGTATTATTTTGCGAAGAAAGTTGAAACTTTTCACGTGTGACTCCATTTTTTCAATTATATCCTCAATTGCACAAAACTCTGCTCTGAAAGCATTTATAAGATTAGTTGAAAAAAAGTTATATTTTAAATAATTTTTGTCGCACACTTTGTCATTTTTAATACAGAAGATTGCATTATATATATTAAATTGTCTAGAACTAAACTGAAATATATTAATATTGTAAGTATCCTTTCTGACTTGCTAGACTTAGTCATTGTGTTTGGGTTTGGGTTGTTTCCAATACAAGGCTCTCGTATTTTTAACTTACTGCAGACACCAGGTTACAATCTGAACGATTATACAAAAGTTATGCCTTCTCGTTTTGGAAATAATACAAGTACAGAATTTCTTAAAATGTTCTATATATTACAATGCTCGAGTCTGCGATCGTAAAAAATAGTGAGATGGATTGCATGTACTAACTAGTGGTCCCCTTATTCCCATCCTGCATAGCAGGACTTAAGTAGCTATACAACAATACTGAGGAGGTGCATTCTGCCAAGGGCAAATTCGCCAGTTGCCCTTTTAGATAAAATTGCCGTACGCCATTTCCCAATAAATTCGTCCTGGACTCATGCCTTAGTTGGTTGAGGCGACTTATTTCATAGCACTTGACAAAATTATATGAGAACACATTGTGAGCTCTTGTATGAGATTGGAGGCAGAAATTAAGTTGCCCGTGACTCGTGATTTTATCACAAATCTCAGCTATGGCATGCGTTAAGAAACGTGGGTAATTGAAGGGAAGTAGAACGGTACGTACTATGGGGGCAGCGCCTAGATGCCCATGTTGCAAATGTGATGTTGGCCTTGGCGGGATAGCACAACCGTAGAGGTTCCTTGTGTAGCGGCGTCCCACCCTGTTTTTTCTAGTTCAATCAACAAGGGAATTACCCATCAAATCAGAGTAACATGCAAAATCATGGCAATTTCAAACCACCTAATCAAAATATGCAACAAAACCAACAGCAGCAGTTTAATAAGCCCCAGCAACCTTTCACACCTCAACCACAAAGGACTATGCAGCAAATGAAACCGCAAACGCCTCAACAGGGTTCGCAAATGTCCCAGCAAATGAAACCGCAAACGCCCCAACAGGGTTCGCAAATGTCCCAGCAAATGAAACCGCAGACACCTCAACAAGGTTCACAAACGTTTCAGCAAATGAAATCGCAAACTCCTCAACAAGCTTCGCAAATTCCTCAACAGATGAAGCAGCAAATGCAAACTCCACAATCCCAGTCTCAACAACAAATGAAGCAAGGAGGAGCAGCACAGTCAGGAACTCCACAGGCTCAACGGTTGAAACCGATTTTAAAGTCCTCCACTCCAGCTCCAATGGGCCAGACAGTTCAGCCAGGTAACCAAGCGCAGGCACAAAATCAGGTTCAAAAACCAGTACAAGATACGGCGATTCCACCAGCACCGGCACCCCCATCATTATCGGTCGACAATGGTGAGGATGATGATCACCAAGATGTTAACGATTCCGAAATGCCTGATACTGAGTCTCAAGAACGACCAAAGTGGCGACGCAAGGGACCAGCGTGTAAGACTTAATTTTTTGCATAAAATGATTTGTTTTTATTAACAGTACAATCTGGAATTAGAAATATACAATTACGATGCATAAAAATATGTTGATAATGTATGTGGAGAAGTGTTGTTTTGAAGTAGATGCAATTTTGTTATATATTTTGATACCTATAATGAAAAGAGCTTCAACTCCAAAATATCGAACAGTTCTTCATGTGCATTATCATCATATACATTTACATATCGTAATCTTATATGTTAAACAAATAGACATGTTACATCATATTCCAAGTATTCCAGCATCGACACTCCTGTAAACACTTGAAGGAACCGTCTTTAGCCAATTTTTAATTTCTTTCATATTTTCTTATGCAATTACTAATTATTACTAATTAATTCTTTTACCGAAATGTTTATTAAATAAACGAATAAATTAATATAACTAATGTTAATTAGTGTAATTTTAAAAATAATATGAATGATAGATGCATGCATGCTAGTTTTTAATCCATTTCTTTTTTTTTTTTTTTTTTAAAGAAAATTATAAATTATGATGACAAATCACTGCGCAAATTTGAAGATTAACATTTGCCATAATATTCCAGTGGAAACATTGTTGAGTATAATGGCATTGATTGATCAATGTAAACCTGTAATACTGACATTATTAATAATTACAAAATTAAATTCCTAAATAATTTTAATAGGTCTTTTATATCTGTAACTATTATTATTTTATAGTGAAAGTAAACAGAAAACTGAAGCGATTAAGAATGAATCAACGTTTAAGGAAGACTCTTCAACCAAAGAATGCCATCATGGTTCTTAATGAATTAAAGGCTGGTATACAGTTCACATTTCCCGAACAACAACCCAGCATGCCAAACTCGTTATTCCTTGTACATGCCGAGGTGAGTTTTTTAAATAACCAATTCCAATGAATTTTATGAAAACTATAATCATTCTGATTCTAAGTTCTAATATTTGCATTATTAAATTTAAATGAAAATGCTTCTTTTTCAGATTGATGGAAAAACATATGTTGGACAAGGTCTTTCGAAACCTCTTGCTCGACAAAATGCTGCAGAAAACGCATTAAAGAGCTTACTCTTGGAAAAGATGACCGCGGCAGCCATGAAGGCGCGATTGGATGCAGAGATGGAGTGTCAGACTACTCAATCTACTGATTCACAGGGCGAAATAAAAGACGATAACATGGACGGATCAACGTCTTCTACAAGTGAACTACATGAAGAACTTCCATGGAGTTCATTAGCGAGCTTCGCTCTTTACAAATTATTCCTTGAATGGCAAAATCAAGGTACAGTAGTGCCAGTTCCAAGACCTGGCCTTTCCATCGGCAAAGTTAAGAAAGAAGCCAAGGCAACAACTGACAAAGTTTTGCCTCCAAATGCTCTGTCCGTGCATCCAGTGATGCTGCTCAATCAAATGAGGCCTGGTTTAATTTACACTGAAATCAGCCGAGCCGGAAATCCTCCAAATACCATGTTTACATTATCAGTAGAAATTGATAACGTGGATTATACTGGAACTGGTAAGTTGATTTTTAAAAAGTCATTGACTTTTGTTTTTTTTTTTTATTATAAATGTAGTATCAAGTTATAACTCACTTTTACTTTACTTTTACAGCAAAGAACAAGAAAGATGCAAAGAAGTTGGCAGCAAAATCTGCTTTATCGGCATTATATGGACTCGTTTACCCCGAAGAGAGCAAAGAAATGTTGGAAGATGTAGCTATGGCTTGAACGGTTTCAGAATCTGCTTGAAACAATCTAAATTAACCATAAATTGATTGTCTAATTATATCTGGTACATGCATGTTTGCATACCTAGTTAGTTTTATGAGAATGGCAGTCATTAATAAAGTAGCGAAGACAGTATTTGAACGCTAAAATAACATGTAGACAAAAGTTTTAATCGCAAAGCATTTGCAGATTCAGTGTATCATTGTGTGCCTCAATATTTAAATTCTGTAAGGAATAATTCTATTTCATTGGTAGATATTGATAATTTGGATTATTCTTATACTTCCATATACATGTAATGTATACAGGGTTGTGTAATTCACGAATTTCTCTTAGATTATTTTCATTAGATTAGAGTGTCATTTAATTATTGAGGAAAGGAATACAAAATAATCAATTAACGCTTTATTAGCGTTGTTCATCTTTTTAATCACATATTCCAAATAACATTGATAAGATTCAACGTTAGTCATGAACTTTTACTTGTCTGACAAATTCCAATGTAAAATTAAACCAATAAAGTTTTAAAAGACAATTTTGTACCTATTCAATTTCCTAGAAGAACATTTTTTATAGACTATCATTTATTCAGTATTTCAGATTCGATGACAAGTCGAATTACAAGTTCAAGATGGATATAAGGGAGGAGAAAGAAGCAAAATAAATTCGGTTCAAATATTTTCAAACAAAATTTTAACAAACGTTTTATTTTTAGAAAACAATTTGTGATTTATTATTTATATAGATTATCAATGTATATATATACGTATGTACATTAATGACATATCAATTATCTCCTCAAACAAACAATCCGTATTTTGATCATACCATTTCTGATGTACAAATTCATGTGAATTGGAATATTTATAGAATTGACAAAGTCCGTAATATCGGCGAGATCAATGCGCCAAGCAATTATTTATTGAGTGGAGAGTTTTTTCAAAAGATCCTCCGGTGTTCGAGAAAAGATGCTACGAGGATTGTGATAAAGGTTTTTAGGTTCATGACAGGCGTCGTACAATTCTTTATAAATGGCCCAAATAACTTCAAACGCTCTTTTTTGGATGTTCATTCGATGAGTGCTGCTCTGAAGTAATAAAATCTGAGGTAGTAGAAGAACATCCGGCATTACGAGGAATCCTTCCAGTTTATTAGTAAATTCCTTGATGCTAAGTGGATCCATTCCAGGAATGGAGGATAGGGGACCTGGATTCCGACCTTGTAAAATTGTGTATATAGAACCGAGATTTAAAAGAACAACTAAGGAACTGGCCTGTTCGGAGGTGAGAGTATCAATCTGCGCATCTGACTGTGCTTGTAGTCTTTCCAGTCTCTGATCCATGTATTCGTATAATGCTAACGTAGACTGCATTTGATGTATGCAATTGAGAAGATATACTGCCATGTCTATAGTTGGAAGCCGAGAAGCAGTTTCGTTAACTTCTTGCAATAGGGGATCTATGATATACGATACAATCTGCAACATATCTCTTTCTCTATCTTCAGCAATATTTGCGACAGACAAAACATCGTTGAGAAGTAACAAGAGTCTGGAAATCGAAGGTGTAGGTACCAAGTCGGTTCCTGGTAATTCTGTGCGCTCTCCAAGGGCGGTTCTTGTCTCCCTCTGCAGACGACTGAAAAAACTTTTTTCACTTAATTCCAGCAGATCGCCTAGCATTACGTCAAAAGTACTATTCTCAATAACAGGTTTTAACGTTGTTCGATAAAACCTAATGAGAGTTGTTATAGAATATAAAACTGTCGACGGGGCTTCCACTGCAACTATGTGTTCTATTCTAGATTTTAATGGGTGGCACAATCCTTCGGTTATGTTACCAAGGGCCTGAGTGAACTGATCAGTTAAATCTTTTTTATCGCATTCTTTCATCAATGTTAATAAGTTTTCTTTTTCGACTGGAATCGTTTGATGTAGATAAGCCAGAATGTCTCCAACATATCTTTTCGGATTATGTGCATGCATTTCTATAGGATTCGCGGCTCCTTCTAATCCTTTACCAAGTGTCAATGCATCTATAAAGCTACTCACTAAAAGAGATCGCCTCGCGGTGCAATATTCGTCTAAAATATATTTAAACAGTATCGGGCGATCCTGTAATTTTCCCATAGCTTTAGTTAAGAGGGGCACCAATTCATCATTCTCAATGTGGCGGCACTGTTTTTGAGTCCATCGATACAATCTTTCCAATGCAGCTTCTTGGAGAAGTGTCATTCTTTGCATGACGTCCAGTGCAAGGTTTTGATATCCTGACTGCATAAGAATTCTGCAGCTTTTGTGTATATCTTGAACGTGATTGATAACTGTAAAAAATTCCTCTGTTATCGGTGCATCCCGAGTTGTGCCTTGTAAAATTGTAATCTGATCCGAACTTAATTGGAAGGTATCGATAAAAGAAGATACCACATCTTGCTGCATCTTTAACGTACTGCCTTTGCTTTGCAACTTCGAGGACTGATCGATCAGCTGCATAGTCTGAATTTTACTCCCTTGGAGTCGAGTACTCATGTCCTGTATGCAACTATTCATGCTCGTTAAGTCCGAATAGATATCATCCAACGTAGTCTTCACTTCCTTGAATGCGGATAAGAAATCTTCACTGATGGATAGACTTCGTCTTTCGATTTTGCTTCGTAAGTTTCGTCGCGCGTGCAATGTATTCTCCGTAAAAAATGATGACAATTCTTTTAAGGAATCTATTATTTCTTTATCATTTTCGAATCGAGATTCAAGTAATTTATTGACACGTCGAATAAGAGGAAGGTTTGACTTCTCACTTGCAGTACTCATGTTTGTATTTTACCAATGTGTTACAAATAAATCACGAGATGGTGATGGTCTTCAATCTGGCCGGAATATAAATAAAAGAGATATAGCGTATATATTATTTATGCATCACATCATTGTTATATATTTACATATGTGTCACAACACGTCACAACATCACACACACACATCGTACCGTAATCGTACATATACATGCACCATCTATAATCAGGGTTATCAATCCCCCCGTCACCCGTGAGAGGCGCTGAATGCTCGTCTCCAATCTCTCCAATGCGCAAGTTACGACTTGTCATGAAGCGTCACAAACACAAACATTTTTTTCTGTATACCGGTCGGTTTTATGATTTTCTTTTATATATAATAAAATCATAATGATTTGGTGAAATAATACATGTGTCACAAATATGCAATTAAAATTGAAATATATCAAGTAAGAAACTATAATAACTTGCCTAATAAATAAATAAATAAATATGTCATTTGATTTGTTATGAGGTTAGGGAAGTTAATGTAAATATTTGTATAATGTAAAATTTTATTTCATTTATTTATTTTATTTAAAAGTATTAAACGGGCTTAAAAGAACTGATAGTAGGGTCACAGTTATTCACATGTGGTATAGGGTCGTAGTCCTTTTGCATAAGTGGTACATTTTTTGTTTCGCATTACAGTAACACATTCAAGATAAAAATACAAAACCCCTCCACCGCATCCTTGGATTCCTAGAAACAGATTTGGAAAGAAACAAACAAAATCAGAAAAAACAATGTTGTCATAGAGGATGTTATCCATGAAAGTGATGTCAGTGAATTCGTGAAGTGTACGAATGTCTGAACTTTTACTATATTCATTGTAGGCAAATAATTGTAATTAAAGCGGAGCATAGGATTATTTGAAAAGACAGCTAATTCGCTTAAAAATCTATGATTTACTGTCCTCCCGGGAATTATGATTAACTGGTGAATAAGGTAACTATATTGACGATGAATTATCACAAGAATTTTATAAAGTTGAATAAATAATAATGGACTACAGAAATATGATTAACTGCTGAATAAGGTAACTATATTGACGATGAATTATCACAAGAATTTTATAAAGTTGAATAAATAATAATGGACTACAGAAATTTTTTGTTGACTTTGTGATGAATCCAAGCATTCTCAGTACCTTGTGGACAATAAATTATTACATTTGACATTACAGTATTGGACAATGCCTCGAACGGAAATGGATTTGTTTAAAGGAAAATGTTGTTTGGGTCCTTATAAACAAAGAAATTTATTTACTATAAAAATGAATATTATTATTATTATACCACACTTAGTTATTATTGATCTACAGCATTTGATTGCTAACAATCAATTTTTGAAAAAAAAAAATATTTTACCTACATATCACTTTTGCTAATGTTTATTAAAATAGTTGATATTACAAATTTTCAGTGCATACGGTTTGATTTGAAATCAAATAAATTCAACGTTGAGCCATGGTCAAACGATGTGCTCGAAAAGTTATTCAGACAGATGACTTCAATGATGATAGTTCCCTTCAGACTCGTCGGAGTTCGCTAAGAGTTAATTTGAGTTATGTCTCAAATTTGTCAGATTCTGGGGTCAATTCTTTTGATATGACGC
This sequence comes from Trichopria nigra, assembly GCA_030522945.1. Classification (NCBI taxonomy): domain Eukaryota; kingdom Metazoa; phylum Arthropoda; class Insecta; order Hymenoptera; family Diapriidae; genus Trichopria; species Trichopria nigra. The sequence goes on from JAPYZR010004886.1 coordinate 10,949, forward strand.
ACGAAACTAGTATATCTGAAACCTCGAATAAAAGCAGATTTGAAGATTGCCAAGATGCAACAGTGGTTAATATTCAAAGGGAAGAGGACAACTTACGTCGCAATTGCATTGAGCTGAAGGATGCCATTATTAACAAAACAAAGGCAATTTTTGACAAACCAAATGAAGTTACGAAGAAAATGTCAGAAGTTTTACGACAAGAAATCGACTTGGTCCATACGAGTACTAATGCCAATCAATCGAGTACTCTAAGTGGTCAAGTAGAACTTGGAAGTGATCAAATTCTTATAACCAGTGGCAGAAATCATAAACATTTAAATTCATATAATCAAAGTAGAGCAGGCACAGATGAAACGTTAAATAAGAATAATGAAAGTATAGTTGCTACACCAAAGTCCCGGAGACGTAGCAATGATGGATCGTTAGATAGGAGCTGCTTATCACAAAAACGACTATTTACACATGAATCTATGTGTGATAAGCTTCCACTCGATCTTCCAAATAGTCCAATACTGAGTCAAGGACATCAAGGATCAACACAATCAAAACTTTCAAGACTGTCATTGAGAAGATCTGAACTGTCGAGTAGGGAAATAGAGGAAAGAGAATCTTCAATAAATGAAACCGCAGATATCGTCACGAATGTCCCAATAATTTGTTCCACCTTTCTTACTTCACCAACTGTAGATGTCAATATTATAACTGACAAAAATAAAGAATGTTTAGATTTTTGTATGTCACCATTAAACAATATTAGGTCTGTAGACATAAATACAACTAATAAGAACTCGAAGACTATTGACGTGGAAGGGAGCTGCAGCACTATAGATTTAGAAAACAGTAGAGGTACTACAGATAGATCATGTATGGAGATTACAGAAGTTATGACTACGGTGCCAATTTTGTCAAGATCAGATATAAAGAAGTCGAGAGTCGAAAATGTGAATGGAGAGTTGGAAAAACAAACTCAAGTATTAAATTTTCATCAGCAGGATTGTAGTCCACGTACAGTTCGAAGTTCATTAGCTGTTAATACATCTTTGGATCCAGTGGGTGATAATTTACCGCTTTATAAAACAAATGGAGATGTATTATTAAAAAAGTCAAAGGTGATGAATGGACAACGGCTAAGTATCGCAACAACAGTACGTTCTTCGATGCAAGTGAACACCTCCTTAGATTCTGTTTTGGACAATCCAGTACCTGTGAAACCAACTAGAAATTTACTTATGAATAAACCTAGAGTTCTAGTCGTACAGCAGCTCAATGTGTCAACAAGAAGATCTTTGTTACGAGAAAATACTTCATTGGATTCTGTAAAAAAACCCTCAAAACAACGGACGAGCACCTCGAAAAGATGTAATTGATTTTAAGAGACTATGTACAATGATTGAAGAGACAGATCATGTTGAAGAGAAAACAGATTCGCCCAGAAGCAATGAAAATTCAATAGATGATTATATTCAACTGGAAAATGTATCCTTATCGGAAAGAATTAGAATTATGTCAGAAAATCAAGAAAAATCAGAGCCAAAAAGAAAATCTAGGGTTTCAACGGGGTCCCTTGAAATCATTGACCCTACGCCCTATCCTGTAAGTCGATCAATGTTATACAAAACACAAATTTTTAAAAATACTAATTTTACATCAAAGGTCAATGACAATTATGGCAACAAAGATCCAGTTCGAAAAAATAAGAGCAATGCAAATATAACGTAAGTCATCTTTATTAATTATAGATGTTTTCTTTAAATTTTTTAAAAGGGCTGGTCTTATATACGTATATTTATATATATCGCTTGTTTTTCAGCCATTCTATCATCAGTGACAATGAGCAACGTGCTGACCTGTCTGATACAATAATTGTGGAATCTTCATTGGATAATACTTCTGAAGGAATGAAAAATATGCAAGCAGTAATTATTGACGAATCTCTAAATGACACAAGAAAATCGGATTCAGTAAAAAAGACGCAGAAAGGGAACAAAAGAAAACTTTTTGCAATACGACAAGGCTCAGAGTTATTTTCTATGACTCCAACAGAAGAGAATCCTTTGTCCCCAAAAATAGCCAAACCTGTGAAAAAGCCAGCGCCAACAAAAACTTCAATCAAAGCTAAAGAGAGACAAGCAAAGACACAAGTGGAACCAGTGGAATTAGCTCCCTGCCCTCAAACTTCACAAGATAGTTCTATCGATAATGTGTCAATGTTGTCACTTAACATGGAAACACCAAAAAAAAAACGTAGGAGAATTTTAAGTAAAAAAATTGTTGTCAAAAGGACTTCAAATTTAAATTTCGTGCAGAAGTTATGTCAGGAAATGGACGCAGAACCTACCGAAAGAAGCAGTGAAAGAAGCTCATTGAATGAATTTGCTTTGAAGAAAACAACAAAGGAAAATGTGCGTAGTAAAAATTCTAAAACTGTCATCGTCACTTCAGGCTTGTCTAAAGAGTGAGATATCTATATGTAATTCCTTCCTACATTTTTTAAAGTTGAGCAACATATACATTTTTATTAATATATGACTTAGGGATAAAGAGATGGTAAAAAATGCAGCGAAAAAACTTGGAAAAGCAGTTGTCGAGAACACAGTAACAGTACGGACGACTCATGTTGTAAGTACAGGAGTTCGCACAATAAATCTTCTTAGAGGAATTATTCGCGGTTGTTGGTTGGTTTCTTTGGAATGGGTGCAGAAATCGCTCGACCGTGAGATGTGGCTGGATCCAAGTCCATTCGAGATGTCACACTTTTCAAAGGCTGTTCAAGTACGTTTAAAATTTATTTTTTTTGTTTAATTCCTATATCCACAAGTTTTATTTGCTAAGTTTATATTCGCATTTCAACAAATTTAATGTAATTGGCATTATAATAATGATTAATTAATAAGAAATAATCAACCCTAGGAAAATCGAAAAGATCGCCAATTATTTGGTAAATCCTACGTTCCCGAATTATTCGCCACATGCGGGCTTGTATTCGTGGAAAAAGGTACCTCGCCACCGCCATCCATACTAAAAGAATTGATTAAAACGGCAGGAGGTCGAACGACTGAGAATCCGTACCAGGCAAAAATAATCGTAGGCCCGGATGGCTTTAGAGAAATTTGGGTTTTCGATTCGATTACAACAGGGGAGTTACAAGAGTTAAACGAATACAAATGGAAATAACGAGAAATAGCTACGACCAAAGTAAGATGTCGGCGTAAAAGTATATTTTGAATTAAAATAACGCTTTTACCTGAGACTTGTATAATTATACTTATATATATATATATGCATATGGTGATTTTTGCAGTGATTGAAAAGTATGCCAGCTGGTGTGTAAAAACTATTGGATTTTGTTTAACAAAAAGAATAGGGTGTACTTTAAAAAAGAATCATATTTTTGTAAACATTAGTACGTAACATATTTATTTAGAAGAAATGTATATAAAGGAAAGAGAAATGTTACATAAATATGTTGTATCATAAGAGTAAAAAATTTTGTTTTCTACAAAAGTTAAGAATTCATTTTGTATTAATTTTCCCATCTCTTTTTCATTTATAACAAAAAGGAAATATTTAAAAGTTATAAAAGTGCTCCATCTTACAGCAGAGTTGCGAACGCCTCGTAGCCAGTTTGGAATTCTCCAGGATGAAATAAGAATACCGAGAAATGATAAACATAAGAAAAAAAGTGATTTTTGTCTTCGAGCCCTCTGATAATATTATAAACATGGTGTAATCTTATTACACCATGATTATAACTATATATTAATAGTTTTTACCGCAGTGATAAGCATCGAGTGATGTGTGAATTGCAAATCAAATCGAATAATGGATGCCAATGTAACCAACGACGCATCGCTTCGAATTTCTTATGTTGGCTGCATTTTTGACGTTCCATGAAAATATGCCTTGTCGGTAAAGCAGGCCTTTGCCTTAGCCTTTGAGCCTTGGTGGCCTTTGCGGCTGAAAACCAATTCATCCAAAAATTTATTAAAGTATTTTCGCGTAAAAGAAAATAGACAAACAAGAAAAATGGTCGTGACGGAAGATACATATTTGCCAACGGAGGCCGAGTTAACAGTGCCTGAAATTAACCTTACTTTTCCTGTGCTCCAAGCAGCTTCTTTGTATATGGGAAAATATTGTGAATGGAAAAATAACGTAAGCTCTACAATTTACAAAAACTTTATTCTCGAGACATCGTCAAGAACGTTGTCGCAATTTTAGTTTTGTTTAAAAGAAAATACAAGTTCAAAAGTGCACAAGTGTCATTCAGTGGGGATTATGTAATGCCAACGAATGTGGGTTTGTGTAGACGTACAGATCAATACATTTACAATGATAACACGAAAGCACTATATTTTGTATTTATATATTCGGTAAATCATGTACTTAAAAATGTACAAAATTATAAAAGCTTGCTGATTTTATATCCATGTAGAGATATTAGAATATCTGTACAAGCCAAGATTAAATCAAGAAGAAAAAAAAAATAATAAAAAAGTAGATAAGTTACTTTAAACTTAACGTAATTGTATTTATAATTTCTTTTATATCTAATATATCATGATACGAATAAATAAACTAGAAACATGAAAAAATGTTCGTCTGTCATATTGCGTTATGTACTGATCGGTTAGTAATTTTTAAGTCCATTTTATTTAAAAAAAATGCTCTTTAAGCAAGCAATAAAGACAGTACTTTCGAGCACTGAAACCAATTATTAAAGTAAGTAAATAATGTAATGTATGAGTGGTTCGGTAGTTTTGAAATTTCTAGAATGCAGTTTTGAACTTCAGTACTGTGAGAATTTGTATTTTAATAAATAATAAAAATGAAATGACATTTTCAGGAATTTTTACTGTGTCGGAAAGAAGAAAAGGATCCTCGGAAATGTTTAAATGAAGGAAAAGAAGTTACAGCATGTGCCATGGACTTTTTCAGAAAGATTAAAAAGCACTGCCACGATGAGTTCAAACAGTATTATACCTGCATTGACAAATCAAGTGGCGAAGGCCTTTTCGCTCCGTAAGTCATTTATACGTAAAAAACATAAGTTCAACATTTAAACAAATACTCCATTTTTACAGATGTAGAAGGACGCAAAAGATTTTCGACAAGTGCGTACTCGATAACTTGGATCTAGAACGTCCACCTATTGGATATTTTTGCGAAGTCAAAGTACACAAAACAGATAGACCCAAACCCAAGAAAATCGTCATTGAATATCCTGATGCCACGCCAGGTTATGACTTTGAACAAAAGGCCCCACCCGCCAAATACCAATCCCGAAACCACTGGGCTTCTTAAGCGAGCATATGGTTCCACAGTGTTGGTTGTATGTAAAGTAGATTGTTAATAATAAACTTGTTGCACCAATTGCATTAAAGACACGTACATCCGTACATTTGTCTTTGAACAATTGATCATCACAGTCATTATAAATAAACTATTAAGATTAAAATTATTGTTTGTTGATTGTCAAATTCACATCATATATATACACACACACACACACACATATATATACATAAATATAAAGTTTAATTCAGTAAATTTATAACTCTTTTTGGAAAAATTAACTCTTAAAATTTGTTAATATTTAATAATAAATCATTATATTATGAAATAAAATAAATAAATTATTCTTAACACTCGATAATAAATAAATTTTCAGCTTATATTTATCAACATTGCTATTTATTATTAAATATTATATAAATTAATTA